>JAUDZF010000144.1:0-49046 GCA_030407055.1 Armillaria mellea
CTCGCAATCTGGTATTCCTTGCATGCAGCCATAATCACATGGGAAGACATCCGGCCTCCAATCAGTATCCAAATGATTTATACTCGGGATATCGGCTGAGATTCTCATCTGCCATATGGAGCATCCGCCTGAGGGAGGCGCACGGTAACGGAGGTACTGTACGCGTCCCAGGCTCTGGGAAGCACCGTACATGGGCACCAGTGTGGCACGAATCTAGGAAGAATGTGATTCGATGTCCTTTGCTACGAGATATCTGATGAAAGATCGAGTTGATCTCCCGGTCGCTGATATCGGGAACTCGTAACCCGCTGTTATCGATGATATCTCGGTCGATAGGACAAATGGCTTCGATCGAGTCGTTACCAAGACTGTGGTGATTCTCGGGTTCGCCAAAGTTATACTCATTTGTGAAGTATCCCGCGCCGTGTCCAGCAAAGTAGATGATGATATTATCCCGACATCGATTTGGGGGTTGTCAACGAGACTGAGAAGAGTGTTGACGATATTGGTATGGGAAGGGAAGTAGAGATCTTCAGACGAGGTGTGCTGTGATCCAAGGAGGAGCTGAATTCGTTCTTGTGGTACGCCGATTTCCTCCCTCAAGTATTTCTCCACTAACAAGGCATCTGATACACAGCCCCGTAGCGGAGATGATTTATATGCGTCAATGCCAATTATCACGGCCCAGAACTTGGAGCCTTTGACGGTTTGAAGTGGCTAAAAGTTCATATGTTAGTATTGGATTAGTATGTAAAATAGCCCGCTGACCTGTGTATTGACAGAACTGATGTCTTCCACGGACGGTGGTGGGTTGACGCTATATGTGTATCGGATTCCGATATGGTAGCGTATCTTGTCGCAGATATATTGATATTTTCTTCGAGAGATTGTGTCTTCTTCACGCGTTTCGCGCATTAACGTCGCTTCTTTATCAACGTTCGACGTCCTGATTTTGGCCACCTGATCCTCTGTATGGAGTAGGTGCTTCTCTGGGTGTTCAAGCATGGTATCCACTTTCTCTGAAGTTACATCCTGCATCGCGGTTTTGAACATTATCCGAGTCTCGTCAACTGAGTATTTACTCACAACTTCCCCAAGTGCAAGGAAATTGAGACTCTGGAGAGACTCCTTTTGCCACGAGATCCATGTTGCTATATTCTGTCAAGACAAGTGTACAGTTAGCTAACTCGAAAAACGGGCCAAGGTTACCAGGGTATTTACAAACAAGACCGATTCAAGATGCACAATTTTGTTCATGGTTTCGTTCGGTGTTCCGTAGTATGAGGTAGAGATGAGATGGCTGGTAGCCTCTATAGAAATTGGAGACTTGTGCCTTGGATGTCCTGTGTGTGGTGCTGGATTCACATAGACCCACCGATGCATCCTTTTATCTAAACTAGAGCGCTTGTACAGCTCGAACTGTCCAATTGATCCTATCGTGCCGCATAACGGCAGTTCAACATGCACAGCTTGGTGGCGACTATTTTCGGATGGTCAAATAGAATCAAAGTCCGAGATTCCGATTTTGGATGGGGCAAAATCCTTTGATATATCCTTATTATGGAATTCCCCAGGGCAAAATCCAACATTTTGGACTTTGATTCTATTTTGACTGCCCCAAGGAAGGAAGGAAGGAGTTTTATAGTCAACACCCCGCTGTGATGGGCGTTTAAAAGTGAATGGCGGCCCGCACTGCCTCCGCACCTGCATTTTCCGTTCTAAAGCCGGTGCTGTCGCTGCTGTACTAGTATAGCTGCTTCATATATGAGTTCGTGTAGTACGAGAGCATCAAAAAGGCACAACTTTCCTTTTCCTCCGAACAATAGGCGCTGCGATGTTGTTGATATTCATCTTTTAAGGGTTACGAATACGGGCTATGCTCCCCCTTTCTCTTCTGACCCTCTAGATTCACCGGTAAAAACCGCAACAACAGCGCCCACAATCAATATAGACACGGCTCTTCCTTGATATGTGGGCATGCTAAAAAAATAGGACACCTACGTAAACAGTAAGCTATACGCACGGAATGGTACGTACCGTTGAAGCTTCCTAGCCTCGCCTCCGTTGCATCATCATAGCCAAGTTGGTCTTACATACTACAATATATGTTGACTTCGATGCAACGGTTCTGTCATACGAACCACAAAGCGTGCTCGATTCAATTCCTGTATCCGTCGGACTAAACTATGTGTACATTTCAGTACAGCAGTCTCGACGTCGAACATCTGACCTAGTGCACGGAACAACAACAAGGGATCAGGCTCACGAGGTTTCCCTGTGATAGGCGCCGACTTGCTGAAGACGGAAAAATATCTGCGATGATCCTCCGTTCTCAGTCTCATTGAAGTTTCCCTTTGAGGATCTTCGGATGCGAATGAAAAGAAGGGCCGTCCCGAGCCGTCGGACCGCCTTCCCGGACTCATAACGTGACGAAGCATCGTTCCAACCGCCGTCAACCTCCTCCACCATTCTTACTCAGCTCCTACCTGGAAGCCTCTCAGACGTAGCCAGTAAGCAGTGCAAAAACCTGCTACCCAAATGGGGTAGGCTACCCTGCACTCGGGTGGCTATCCAGGAACGCGATTCTTCCTCACAGCTACACTGGAGTATGGCAGTGTCCGATGTGAATCCTCATGGCATGCCAGTGTGTCGGCAGGAAGTTTGTAACTTCCTCGTATATAGAAAGCATCTCTCGAGCTCAACGTCAGTACAGGTGCCGAGGACGCTGGGATATCTTTGTGGTATCAGTATTGTTCGCATGCTTATTGTACGGGTTAGTCTCCGGTTCCTATATGGATTTATACTGGAAACTTCTCGCATCACATAACCTTTGGCAGCACTTCATCTCTTTCAAGAAACAAGTCGAATTTAGTGGGAACTACATGATATTATGTGCGTATGTTGCCTGTCAGGTTAGGTTGCTATTGAGGGCTTCCTTGGTTCATCCGTAACATGTAGTATCGCTCGTCGATAACACATACCACGTCCTCGGCTGCCTTGAATAGTTAATCGTTGACGTTACGTTGATGAAGCGTGTCTGAGATATTCAAGCAATGAGCTAGATGATTACCACGGTGAGGAGTCATCAAAATAAACATCTATTCACATTTGCATGACTACGACCCTTTAAATAGAAATATAAATCATCTTCATTCCTGGTGGGCAGTTATGAAATGGTTCACAAAAGTATTTAATGCCTAGAGATCTCTAGGTACCAATCTAGTTGTCAACGTTATCTTTCTTCCTAATCTCGAGTTCAGCCGACTTTTGAAACTTCGAGCCTGTACATCGAACAACATCGAACACTCATGAGAATCAAGATGTGGCGGTGGTATTGAGTGCAAGGACAATTCTGTCAGTTTGCGGAATGCCGGTTTCGAGAGTACGCCAATTAGAGGTCGTAATTCAATGTTGAGAAGGCATGCGAAGGAAAAGACTTCTACTGAGGCTTCAACATTGGAGTGTGTGGAGAGAAGCTGTACGGTTTCCCTAACGCTCTTCGTTCGATCAACTACGCAAAGTGACTTGAGTCTGCTGAGAGGGAAAGAAACTGGTGGAGTGTAAACTTGTGTACGACAGTTTCAGGAGATATGATACCTACTTGGTCGGTGTTCTTGTGTTTCGATGGTGATATGTAGGTCGGTGAGACGGGGAGCCCTTTGGAAGAGATCCTCAAGATCATGCGGACGAGCCTGTCGAACATGGAAGTATTGTAAGGATTTTGGGGAGATCGGACAGTCGTTTCTAAGGAGCATTGCTAAATCGTCTGCGGATCTGGTCTCCAAGCGCTCCAGGTTAATTCCACGAGCAACGGCGTGGAAAACCGATTGAGATTCACCGAATGTATTTTCACGAGCTGTGAGGCTCTTGAGGGAGGAAGGGAGACTCTCCAGTAGCCGAAAATAGTCAGACACCAACGCGAAGGTCAAGCCCCATAACTCGAGGTCGCCGAGGTGGATCAAGGAGGGGAGAAGGGCCATGTTTCCAACGACACACTTTTTTAGTTTGATGCTGAGTACTCTGGTACACCATGGAAGGAGCGCTTTGGCGAGATCCTCTTTCAGATCGTCTAACACGACTCTGCGCAAACATGCCACTGGGGCTTGGTTTTTGAAATCCGCGAGAAATTCGGAGCTTGAAGAACGACCATGGTCTCCACGCAGGGTTAAGGTGTGAAAGAAAAGGCGGATGCAGGCTGCGCGTCGAATGGAGGATGTGAGAGACAGAGCTTTGAGGGTCGGGACATCGAGATATGAGGCAATATCGTCGAAGAGCTCGAGAGGGAGGTCCTCGAGATCGGAAAGGAGATCTTCTTGGAATGTGGGAAGTCGGGTTGAAAAGACATCGATGGTGGTAAGAGAAACGGTGGAAGGAACGTAGGTGACAAGCTGAGGATGGGAGCTGTTTATACAACTCAGCCCTTCAAAATTTCAAATTCGACGATGGTCAAAGGGGAAGTAAAGACCCGTTTTGAGAATTTCGCTGACTTTTAATTGTTTGGCGAGGGAATATCACGCCGGTTTGGCCAAATCTTTTTGTTCTGGGAAATTGTGGTCACTGCCCTGTTGACAACTTGTTATTCGTCCCTGGCCGCAAGGTCTGACAAGGTAGGATAACGACACTACGTTGATATGCGCGCGCATGACGCGTCTGTGGCTGCGCGACGCGCAGTTGAAGTGGAGTTAGAAACTCCTGCCTTCGACACCTACCACTTCCGTTGCGCAGAACTGTCTAAGCAGACACTTTTCTCCCTGTTTACTGGCGACCACCACATAGGACACCACCACAAAATCGTACAAGTTTATCTCGCAAGAAAACTTGACATTAGATCTGATCACGTCAGTCTCATTCTGATTTCTGAAAGTAATAAAACAGAGTTTTTATAGGCACGCCCCGAGGATCCTTGGATAATTACGATGTGTGCGCGAAGTACAGCAATGAATGGCGGCACTCCGATGAGCCTGCCGGAAACTCTAGCGATAGCTTGAGGCTAGGAACGTAGAGTAATGGTTGGACACATACCCTGGACGCTTGCGTCCGTCGAGGAAGCTATTCCCTGGTACCTGTATTAATATGTGGGTCGGACCGGAGCTTCATGGCAGATTTCTCCAGCACGAAAGTCACTCGCATTTACGTTGTCCTCACTCTCGATGTAGATGTTGAGTATTTTCCGATCTCTCATCTCCGTCCTAGCCCCGGGGTATACGATACCTATCGCAACGCGACATGGACTCAGCGTGAGGGACGCCAGTGAGTTGTGGGAACGCATGCGGAAGGAATATTGTATTCTACATTTTTAGGAGTATGCGCGATTGTTCCCTGGTACGTTGATACCGTTTTACGTGTTGGCGAAGGCTTCTCTAATTCTCTCCACTAGCTATGTATTATATTTGTTTACGCTAAAATGAACTGCCTGTCTCGTCTCCTCTACTCCGTGTGGTCCTGTACTATTTTCGAACACAACAGAAGAGTCCACCGTAGGCTCCGTAATCGTGAATATTAGTTACATCTTTCGTCTGTGAGATATCGCCCGTGCTATCCAGCCTGATGTATCGTGATCCCCTAACTTATTTCATGATAGGCTACCGTTTGTGCAATCCTACACCAGCGCAGCTATAAGTATGCGTCTGATGTCGCCAGATGCAAATCCTATCTTCATCCCGTGCCTAGTATTCATGACCGATGCGAACCCCGATTTGTAGGATTCATATCTATCACCTCGATACTACATGAAGCACCGAACTCCAACTACCCCGGCCCCACCTCATAACGAAGGCGAAGAGAGTGATGAGCATTCGAAATACATCGTCGCTATGACCTTTTCTTGTGATCCTATGTCTCTTCTGTTGTCTGCCTCACGGCTACTACCTCGTCAAATTGAACCTGCTATTATGGCTTCTAGAAGGCCAGAACCAGTTACGACAATGGCAGTCGGGACAGAGACTCCGAACTCGGTGCTTTCTTTTAGCGGCAAGATACGCCATGGATGATTACATTCGTTGTTTATAGTTCGGAAGGTGCGAGCCTTCTCCATCCACGAGACCTCCCAGAGCTAATATGATTTCAGAGCATCAAATAATTAGTGCACCATTCACTTCAACGACGATGGCTCGCTGCGACCAGCGGCCTGGGCAAGAATAGAAACAAATATGGTTGATTTTCCGCTTCTTATGGTATCGCTTCTGTCAGGGACCTCAGTCCCGATAATAATGCATGGGCTCGAGCTGTTGTTTATGTGAGATTTGATAGTAAGTGAAAGCAAGGAGTAGAGGGCGCGGCGCTAAGCTCAGCAGGGTGAGTTTTAAACAACATCGAATATTCCTGCTCATTTATTTTAGGATACTACCAGTGGCTATGAATGAAGAGGGACGTCATTCTTGGCTGTAATGCTGTACT
This sequence comes from Armillaria mellea, assembly GCA_030407055.1. Classification (NCBI taxonomy): domain Eukaryota; kingdom Fungi; phylum Basidiomycota; class Agaricomycetes; order Agaricales; family Physalacriaceae; genus Armillaria; species Armillaria mellea. The sequence goes on from JAUDZF010000144.1 coordinate 6,397, forward strand.
CATCGTGCATATTAGAATGACTTAGGCGTCTCGCCATATCTCATCGGATACCCTACGGCGACTTTCTGACCGCCGAGAAAATCGTTCCCCTTTGATGCCTGTATTGAAAGAATACCACGTCCAGCATACCAAGCCAGGTCTCAGAAACATGTTATCGCCAAAAATATCATCATCGCAACGGAAGCTTCTGCGTAGTAGTACAGGTGTCGCATCCTGAAGTATGTATTTGGATTAAGAGGTGTGCCAACACGATACCATTTCGTAACCTTTGTAATGAATTACGACAGGAGATTATGCACGAGAAAGACTAATCCTGGCTAGCTACCAACGCAGAAATTGACTGCGATACCATCCACTCTGCCTAGTTCTTCAACCAAAGACGGTCGCCCTTGTTTTTCCCAGCAACAACGGGCGTCTGTCGGCCTCTCAATGGAAGGGAACAGATGAGGTCAATATACGCCGACTCTTCACTCAGACTCCCCGATCTCAGCGCTTCAATAAGCGCTCGAGTGAAAATCCCATTACACCCTGTCGGGCCGTCCGTTTCTCTCGCAATCTAGTATTCCTTGCATGCAGCCATAATCACATGGGAAGACATGTCCGGCCTCCCATCAGTATCCAAAATCGACTTGTACGAAGGATACTGGCGGAGATTCTCATCCACGATATGGAGCATCCGCCTGAGAGACGCACGCGGTAACGGAGGTACTGTACGCGTCCCAGGCTCTAGAAAGCACCGTACATGGGCACCAGTGTGGCACGAATCTAAGAAGAATGTGATTCGATGTCCTTTGCTACGAGATATCTGATGAAAGATCGAGTTGATCTCCCGGTCGCTGATATCAGGAACTCGTAACCCGCTGTTATCGATGATATCTCGGTCGATAGGACAAATGGCTTCGATGGAGTCATTACCAAGACTATGGTAATCCTTGGTTTCGCCAAAGTTATACTCATTTGTGAAGTATCCCGCGCCGTGTCCAGCAAAGTAGATGATGATATTATCCCCGACATCGATTTGGGGGTTGTCAACGAGACTGAGAAGAGTGTTGACGATACTTGTACGGGAAGGGAAGTAGAGATCTTCAGATGAGGTGTGCTGGGATCCAAGGAGGAGCTGAATTCGTTCTTGTGGTACGCCTAACTCCTCCCTCAAGTATTTCTCCACTAACAAGGCATCTGATACACAGCCCCGTAACGGAGATGATTTATATGCGTCAATGCCAATTACCACGGCCCAGAAATTGGAGCGTTCGACAGTTTGAAGTGGCTAACATATGTTAGTATTAAGTTGGCACGGAAAATAGTCCGCTGACCCTTGTATTGACAGAACTAGTGTCTTCCACAGATGGTGGCGGGTTGATGCTATATGTGTATCTGATTCCGATCTGGTAACATATCTTGTCGAAGATACATTCATAGGTTCTCCGAGAAGTATCGTCTCCTTTACGGCTTTCCTTCGTTGAGGTCGTCGTGTCAGGTTCCAGGGTTCTGACATCTTCTTTTTCATACTTATTCTGGGGCTTCTCCGGAAGATCCTGCTTCGAGGTTCAAAAAGTGTGTCGAAATCTCAGTATTTACTCACCTCATCATCGACAAGTGGGAAATTCAATAGCTCAGGAGCCGCCTTTCGTTGCCAGATCCAATTACCCATATTCTGTTAAACCATGTGTAGCGTTCGTCGACTCGACAAATATAACAAGAGGGATACGGTACTCATAAAGACGGTTAATCCAGGGTAGACAATTTCTTTCATGGTTTCGTTCGACTCAGTATCCTAAGAAGTGTGGCTCAGATTGAGGATTTAGCTCACCAGTGGCTCTGTAAGATTTGGGGAGTCAGGTAGCGTCTTTTTATTTGGTCGAACATAACAACAGTTCTCATACAGCATAACAGCAACAAGGATCTTTATCAAAAATAACAATAGAATGGGCGCTCACAGTGAAACGTTCACAGCTTCCACGCCGAAGCAACTCTATCTCCACGATAGCATCGTTCCGATTCAATGAAACTGCCGAATCGGGATTGTCACTTCCCCAGTGCAGTGGCAGAAGTATAAAATCTTTGACGCTGTGATGGGTCCAGTAACATCGCGCGTCTTCGCATCCGAACTTGTCACGATGAAGACATAACACCTTGGACATAAGAGGGGATAACTCTAGCATAGCTCGATCAGCTTTGTAGAAAGGGAACCAAATGACGTGTTGTCCATGTAGGTTCTGATAGATCTATGCAAGGACGACAGGCGGAATCCATGATGAAGTCAAAGTAGAAACGGTCGAACGTTCGACGTTCAATATGGATGCTGTTGTTCTTTGTCCTGGTGACCATGATCGGTGCTGTGGACCCCGTTCCCTGGTGTGATAGTGTGATGTTCGAGATGGCGCCAGCGCCAGGTATCCCACGCTACTATCGGTGGAGCTATGTTTGAGGAAGAAACCAAGGAATGTAGGCCTTATATCGCATACAGCAGCGGCGGAAATAGAACTTCTCGACAGTGCCGCCACAGGCAAAGTCTTTATTTGCAGCAGAGCCTCTATGAAAACCGAAGCGCTTTTTCCGTTTACTCAGGGTAACCCATTCTTTACGACGTACTTTTCGGTGTGATTGTTTTTATTTCTACGGTACAGATCCTGTCTTCTCTGCCGCTTTCTGACACTTGAGCATATGTCTCTTTCGTACAGAACTGGATATGAAGGATCTGGTGCAGCCTTCTACATGACAGTGAAAATGTCGACCAATGCCCAATTTCTGTTGATCTGAATAGACATGATGGATGGTGACGCAATTAAGAATCAGCAAGGGCTTACTCTGAAGGTTATATCGAGATAGAACCATCGTCTTCACTGTCTTCACCACTATTTTCTCCTTTTTCACGGATTGCTGGGAAAGTTCTAGGTTATTGAGCATCGTGAGCAGATTTGATGACGATGGTCTTCTATGAACGTCCTTTGACCAACAGAGCTCCATCAGCGACCATATGTCGTCATAAGGAAGCTCAGTGTGGCTTGGTCTAGTTGGCCGACGGTCATTCTGTAGGACAGCAAATATAACCGTTACGTCAAAGATAATATCTGAAAATGGAACTTTTCCGGTGAAAATCTACCAGATACGATCAGGAATGAGGATTAAAAGACTCGCTACTTGATGCGTGAACACACCTCGACCATAGTACATCCAAAGGCGTATATATCCCTGGATGTCATGTCATGCCAATGGGAGGGAGCATCGACCTGAAGAAGCTCAGGTGCAAGCCAACGAACTGATCCTTTTGTTGAATCTCCATAACTTCCGGGTCCACATGTCATCACAGCCTTTGCCAGTCCAAAGTCTGCCAAGCAACAGTGACGGTCCGATGTGACGAGTATATTAGCCTTCAAGAAGAATTTGTCAGGCCATAAATCCTCCTCTGCCAGTACACAAACATCCTACCCCACGGATGTCAGCATGTATGACCTGAGGTTCGTGGGAGTGAAGGTAGTGAAGGCCGTTCGCTACTTCCTTGATCTACTCATCATAAAGACAATTGCTGAGAGATTGGCGATGCAGAGAGAATAAGTAATGGAACGTACACACTGCACACGATTGTGTCCCGGATTCTTTGCTAGAAACGAAATCAGGTTACCGTCATTCATCCAAGGTGAGATGAGACAAAAGCTCAGGTAGAAGAGATCGTCGTTGATACCAATGAAGGGAACGACATTAGGATGATTCAAATTTCTCCACACTAAAACTTCGCGGCAAAACTCCTGAACTTTGTCTATCAACCCACAATTTGGACATGAAAATTTCTGGATTGACCTTTTTAACATCTTCCCTGGGTTTCGTATCCCCATCAGCGAATATACGTAGAACCTTGAGGCAAACATCAGAGTGGTTTATACGGCCTTTGTAGATATCCTTCATAACGCATAAGTAAATGTCAATTCATAATTTCATGGACATGGTAAAATTTTAGAGCCTACCGCGTATCCTCCACCACATATTGGATGTCTCGCATCGCGCCTGATGTTTGATATCACGAGGCATGTTGGAATAACAAGGTATGTCTCGGCGACTTTCAACAAGCATTTTATGCAGCGCGCGCGATAGTAGGCTTCATTGTAGACATAAGCACGAGTATCAATCTCCTGTGATGACAATCAGACATGATACTCGGACCTCTGAGAGCTATTTACCCTCTGAAGAAAGTTTACTGTCACCAACGGATCTTTCGAGGCGAGAGGTATGATGTTTCGCCATGAAGCGCTGGAGACAAGGAATTTCCGAAAGATGTGGTCGGGATACCGGCTTCCCAAGAGCGCAATTTGTACATCTCGGAGTAACTCGCTGTCAGAGGTGCTGTCAGTGGGCTCGGGAGGTCCTTTATTAAGTAGTTCGATAAGTTTCAGCTTTTGCCATTTGTACGCTGTACGTTGGAGATACGGTACTGGATTGGGTTCAAATAGGAAGAACCTTGCATAACTTGATCATATTCAGCTCATGGGAAACATAGCAGTAAACCGACGCTAGTCTCTGGACTTACTTGTGATACAAAGGATTCGTCAGTGACCAAATGATCTCTTCAACGAGATCAGGAGATGCCTGTACTGTAGTGTCAGAGGTATGCGCGCCCGTCTGAAGTACAAGCGTAGAGACGTCAAGCCTGGTGGTGTCCACGAACTTCATTCGGATGCTGGTATCTGAGCTAGCGTCTGAGTGGGTCGTTGTGAACAAGACCGAGGTGGTATTCGATAATCGATTGATCATCTCCATTATATCAGCAAGGATATCTGGCGAGTCATGAAAGGCATCAATAGCATCGAGGACGATGTACGTTTTCTTGAATTCACCGCAGGCTCGAACACAAAGAAATTCAATGATGCTGATGTTCCTTGTGTTGAGGACATGGCATAGGAGTAGAGGCGTTATATCCGTCGAGGGTAATTGTTGAACGAGCTGATATAGAAGTGAGCCAACAAGATCGTTGTACCCTTTGTTTTGGTGGCATAGATAATACGCTATACCTAGCCTAGTCTTCGAAGATGTCTTCAGATCGAAAAGGTACTCCGTGGCAATCAATCTATCTTCTTAGATCAATAACCCGGTAGGAGGCTGATAATGTCATTCAGCACTTACGCTGGTACCTTAGGAAGACCTTCAATATCGGATATCAGATGATTAACAGCTGGAATTTGGCGAAAATTCTCACCTTTTTCTAACCACAATACTGCAGGCGTATCAGTTATCCAAGAGAAAAATTCCCCATAGAGAGTTTTTGCACATGCCTCATGGAGCGGACTGTCACCGATTTTCCACAAGTCTTGGCGACGAATGTTGCAAACTTGGAAAGTGTCTGTTTGAAATGCGATGAGCGGTAGGGTTGACTGATGCATATAGCTGAAGTTGTCAGAAAGGCAGTACACAGTTGTGCAGACGCTGATTTCACTATATAGTGCCTCGGAGACGATAGTGCTGTACAATGATCTCATTCAGTACCGAAGGTGAATGATCGTAAACAGTCAATAGACAGTCGAGGCCATTCTTGAGCGCCTAACCAACAGTCCTGCGCACGGGTAACGATTATAGCTATAGGGCATTCAACCGGCAGTCAGTCCTAGTAAACCTGCAGTCGAAAATGGATGCGTAGATCCTTGGTACTTTATTGTCCGAGGAACTATGTGCCTTCAAAGGAACCTGAATCGCAAGCAACTTTTTGTTGAGTGTGGGTTATCAATTTTTAAGAGCACAGCCTCGCAGAAATCTCAACCCTGTGCAACTGTGCTATACAGATGTCACTGGGCTGTTAGATCCATGTCAGATTTCCATAGGGAGAGATTCCAGATGTCTAGAAGAATGCCGCGTTACGATACCTTTCGCTTAAGAGTGCACTCAGGGATGCACGTGTAGTGAACATTTTCATGTGGGCCTCGGCTGTCAGTTTGTCGCCTCTTTGCTTTCCCACTCACCACCATGTTCCTGTTCTTCAAAATTTTGTATGCAATTCACGGCTCTCTCGAGTCTCTACTCAATGCCAATCTGCTTCTTTCCCCAATTTGGTGAGTGTGTTGCTATCGCAGCATTGTCTTGCCAATTCGTTGCGAGAGTCGGAGCAAATCTTTGTGCCGTTCTGGACCTCCCAATCTCCGTGATCCTGTATGCACAGCAAGAACTGACGGGATGATGGGAACTGAGTACACCGCATTATGGAACAGTTATTTACTAGTAGTATCGCGGGTGGACATCCTATTGATCTAATCAAGTCATTTGATGTTAGAGCAAAACATTATAGGATACTAAACAAAGTCTGGCCTCGCTATATGGAAGATGAGCTCAAGGACAATCTTTTTATGGCGTAACGTACGTCGCAGTAATGCAAGACGTACCACCCGCCTCACTCTTACTCAGTTCATGGTCATACAACAACTTTTGCTGCAGGTACTCAATCCTGATATGCACTGAGGTTGAGAATCCTTGCCGAAGCTTGGATGAGGATTTCCTGGACCTGTTGCCCAGGACGTGTTGTGAATGTGGCGGTCGGAAAAGGAAACAAAAGGTTACCTCGCAATACAAGTACAGCGAATGTTCAGAACATAGACCAACACATTCGACTTTGGATTTTCGTCAGATGGCGAAATTACCAAGAGAGAATGAGATTTATTGCTTTCTCTACTTCAATCACGCTTACTTTCTTCGTGCGCATACCCCATATTCGGTCAGAATGTATGCGATGGGGAGGAGGATATCTTCGAAATCTGGAGACGGAGTTCTGGATAACGATCATGAAAAGATGAGAAAAAAAGTACACGTGAAAGGTGCCATGCAGGGCGAGTCGCCATCGATAAGTAGATTACCACAGAGGTCCAGGTCGGATTCTAAACTGCGCCTTGCAACCTTAGTTCCTTCTCACCTCATAGTCACACACGGAAAATTGAACAGCACCACCAATTTGAACATCAATATACAGTTGTACAAACTAGCATTTGAACGGTCGGTCAGAAAAGTTATCAAGTGGGAATACGTAATTACGTACATAAATTCTAGTCGGATTCATCGACTTGGAGCAGCATACCTACAGAGATACATGACGCTGACGGCTCACCAGCATGGGGGCTGTTCCCTTGTGCAAGGGCAATCTAAACTCGACGAGATTTTTGCTGCTAATAGATAGCCATTCATCATGAGAGAAGATCCGGGGGAGACTTTTGATTCAAGGAATTCAGGATAATTTGGCATTGAGGACCCACGAAGTGGGAAGGAAATGAAGGCGACAGCAAGGAAGCAACATTTCGATCGGACACCGTACCGAACCCCCAGACACCAGGTGCGCACGGACCTGCTACGCCGAGCCCGGGTGGAGTTTTTTGACACCAAAGCAGCAAAGAAGAACAGGTCAACAAGTTTACATCGAAGCAGCATTCTGGAGGTTAAAGACAGAGGTCATAAGTGTCATTACGTGGGAGTGGAAACTGAGCACTGAGCTCTACCTTGTGAACTTATTGTGGGGCAAAAAGAATTATGCGTGGTAGCCTGCGTGGCTGCGTGGCTGCGTGGTGCGTGGCTGCGTGGTAGTTGTCATCAGCGTGGTTTGACGTGCCCTGATTGGCGTGGTTGCCGTGGTTGCCAAATCAATCACAGGGGTAGTCAACGTCAGATCAAATATCGCTTGATGCGCAGTCTCTTTTGCCCGTCACCTTTTGCTAGATCATTCTCCCCTACGAGTGTTGTAGACGATGAATAACTATTTAAATCCTCAAAGAGGCTTACTAGATGTGCTACCATAAATCCTATCCCTCTCGTTCTTATTCGCAACGAAAATGACATTTCAGGCACTCAATTTAACGGAAATACATTCGAACCGTCGTTATGCAAATGTGTCATTAAATTTTTTTTTGTTTTTCAACTTTGACGCTCAAAAATCTACCGCTGATCCTGCGAGCTACAGAGCTTCATAGACAATGTTTGCGTTCCTAGTATGTGCTCTTATCAGTCTAATCTGGTTAACAAAGAGAAAACAAAATAATCATTCACTTCTCAGGCCCATAAATTCAAGCAATATTTACATCGCAAACTCGATGAAAACCTTCATGGGAATCACAATAGAAACCCAACAAATGCCGGAGGACTTAACCCCGCATCAGAATTTCATCTCACACATGTTCCGGTTTTGGATGAAAACGGTAAGACACTTTGCGACTCGTCGCTTCACAGTAATGAATGTACTGTCTAGGTGATGTACAATACTACGTGCCCAGACCTGTTAAACGGCTGGACAACCCCTCGCAAATTTTCAAGGCAAACGCGACGTCCAAGCAAGAAGTAAAAACTCCTTCAGGCAATTCCGAAACAGCAGCTGGTTCTGCTCGGATAGGACTATATGCTTCAAAAACAAAAGATGAAGGAGAATGAACATACCTTCAGTTCCGTACCAGCAATGTACTTGCTGCTACCAGTGATCATGCAGTTCGACCCACCGGTAAAAACACAGCAATGGATCTAATGAAGAGTACGAACCTGCAGGAAACATGGGATGGATGGCCGGACGGAGATTTTGACCTCGATATGGATCATACCATATTTGAAGCTACGAAAAAACTTATGGTTCACTGGTCTATGAAGGCAAACGGGGGGGATAAACTTCGTTCCGCATATGCAGAGACTTGGATGGATGGAAAGAGATCGACTCGCCTTTGTCTAGGCCATATCGAGTGCGACAAGAAGACTTGTCGCATGATTATTCGTCCCAAAATCGATAAAGCTTCACGGAAGAAGCAGCTTGCGGTTCCTTGTCAATGCGGTGGAGATCTGGTATGGAAGACATGTCCTGGCAGGGTTCGCTCTGTCTTGCATCACTGGAGTGGCGGAGTACATTATTCGAATGGTGGATATCATCATCATCCACGTTTGACTCACGAACTTCATCTGACACCAAAAGCAGAACTGGAATTTAGGGAACTCGCATCGTCACAGCCTCATCTGAAGGCTCTCGCTTTGATCGTTGGCCATCCTACGCTCCAGGGTCCGCATGGGAAGTCTGTGGCTGATCTAGCCACATCATTGACGAATGCTGGAAGAGTGCAGTATGAACGCAATAAAATCAGGAAATCATCAGGCAAAAAAGGCGCCGCTACAGACCAGCATTTCCTTGACGTATACTCCGGCTTCAGTCAAGCCCATCCTGACTTCATTATTCGGCGTGTTTCGAGAGGTCATTGTGATTTCTCTACAGTCGGCCTATATGTCCAGCACGGTTATCAAGGATACAATAATTGGTGAACCCATCAATGGGATGGTATCCGATGCTGCCCATGGCTGGTGGAGAAAGCGAACATCTCTTCTCATTGTAACCTCGACTTACTCAACGACATTGATGTGCTGGGTTCCTGCCTTATTCTCCTATTCAAACGGTGCCTCCAAGGAGCATTACATGCACCATTTCTACGCATTATTCAAATCCATATCTAAGGAGGCCGCTAAAACAAACACAGAGCTTAACGATGAGATTTTTGCACAGGTATACACGGACTCTCCTCTCTATATTGATTATCATTGAACATACCAAATACAGGTCGTTGATTTCAGCGAAGCTGAGCGTTCCGGATATATTCTTGCCTTTGCCAAGTTCCGTCGCAAACAAGGTGACTCCCGTACTGAAGACCAGCTCCTTACAGATGGTGCCAAACTTCTGAAGGGATGTGAACAGCATTTTCGCAATGCTGTTACTCGTATTAAACGCATTGGCTCCATCATTCCTGTTGACGATGAAAGGAGCTTTAAGAAACTCGCCATGAAACTCTGCTCTGTTTCTAATCAAAACAAATTTGAAGCGATTGCACACCATATTGTTAAGAAGTGGCCACGCACATCAACATGCCTTGACAGCTGTCGTGCATAATAATGCTATATAAATATAATAAATACCTATAGTGTGGACCCGAAACAAAATTTGGCGAGTTGAACACATAAAATGCACCGGTATATTGTTCGATTGATGGCACAGCATGAATAACATCATAAACAGGGCGAGGAATCATGCGTGGTGCCTGCGTGGTGCCTGCGTGGTCCGCGTGGTGGCGTGGTTAATCCGCGTGGTCGTGCGTGGTAAGCCTGCGTGGTGTGCCTGCGTGGTTGCGTGGCTGCGTGGCTGCGTGGTACACTGGCGTGGCGGGTTGCGTGGTTAGCATAAATTCTCATATAGGAAATGTTCATCTCTAAGTGAGTTTTATGATCATGTGGGTCAGTATGCACACTATGAATAATAAATTGACATCCGATTCATGTGGTATTGAGAGTCATAACAAGAGAGAATCTTTGGGTGTGCATTTTCAATCAGTTAAGTCGAGAGAGTACCCCCATTCTGACATTTATCACTGTCAAAATCATTAAGATGTACGTTCATGGTATTGTCGCTCGGAGGAACATTAAATTTGAACATCTTATTCGTCAAATTGGGATGAACCGATCTGTGGAAATTCATCGGATGGGGGTCATCTTTTATACAGGATAGGTCACCAATGACAGAGGACTAGAAATAATTGTATACGTAGCAAATGTCGTCACTAGCACAGAGTAAATCTGTACATTGAAGTCAAGTTCAACTCAAGTTCAACTAAGGACCTGCGTGGCTGCGTGGCCACGCACCACGCCAGCGTGGTACCACGCAGGTGACCACGCAGAATTTCTAGTGCCCCTTATTGTGAGTGCAGCGAGTAGAATTGGCTAATCTGTGGCCATGACAAAAATTCACACACACATAGAATGCACCTGGCAGAGAAGGAGTGATGGATGCTGAACGTTGAACCAGCAGTGCGTTGTGAGTGACATTGAAAGGAAGTATAACAGGGTGTACTGACATTATGAAGGATCAACGAGGGCATAGCAATTCAATGAGGCATAAGCGCCTCAGAAAGATCCAAATATCACATAGAGAATGAGAGCGAGACCAAGCAGAAGATAGGAGAGGTTACTGCTGGTTAGAGTCTTAGACGAGGTTGATGGTGGATCCGGAAGAACAAAGAAGCCTTCTGAATTCAACGCACACGGACCGGCCCGAATGACCGAGCGATCACGTCTATTCTGGGACGCGACGCGCATTGCTTGACAAGTTTACTTTAAGTATCTTGCCACATGTTATGAACAGCAACATGGCAGTGGCAGTTATTGTCTAGAAGAAAAAGGGGTAGCCAAAGCTCAGTCACTGTCCTCTCGCCAAACAAACCAAAGGCAGTGCAATTCCCAAAACGGGTCATTACTTGACTCTTTGACCATCGTTGAAGAACCGAGTTATATAAACAGCGCCCATCCTTGCACTGGCAGGTCCATTCCCCTCTTTTCTCGTGTCACCACTAATGCCTTCTCAATCACATCATCTCACGTTCCAAGAAGACCACCTTTCCGATCTGGAGGACCTCCCTCTTGAACTCTTCGAAGAGATTGCCTCATATCTCGATTTACCGACTCTCAAAGCCCTGTTTCTCACGTCCTCAATCCGTCGGGCAGCCAGCATCCGCCTTTTATTTGGAACCTTGGCGCTGCACGGAGATCATGAGGGTCGTTCTTCAAGTTCCAAGTTTCTTGGAGATTTTATGAACCAAACCCCAGTGGCATGTTTTCACACAGCCGCGTTAGAATGCCTGGAACAGGATCTCTCCGAAGCACTCATCCCGTGGTTTACCAGAGTACACAGCATCAAAATAAAACAGTGTCTCGTTGGAAACACGGCACTTCTACCCTCCTTGATCTTCCTTGATGACCTCGAGCTCTCGAATCTAACCTTCCGGTCGGTGGCTGACTATTTCCGGTTACTGGCGAATCTCCCATCGACTCTGAAAAAGCTAACAGCTTGTGCAAATACATTTGGTGATTCTCAGTCTCTTTTTCACACTTCTGGTCGGAAAATTATGCTGAAGCACTTGGAGACCAAATCAGCGGACGATTTTGCAGTGCTCCTTAGGAACGACTGCCCGATCACACTCAAGTATTTACGAGTGGCCTATCCTCGATAGGCTCGTCCGCATGATATTGAGGATCTCATCCAAAGGACTCCCCATCTGGTCGACCTATGTATCGACATCAAAAGACCAGAACACCACCCGGGTACGTGTGAGATCGCCCAAAACCATCATACCCGAGCTTACCCCCACCCTCGCCAGTTTCTCTCCCCCTCTCGCGGCACAAATCACTCTCCATAACCGATCACACCAAGGGCGCTCCCACAATGATACAGCTTCTGGCCACACCCACGGACATCCCATCCCCCCTCGAAGTCTTATCCTTCACCTGCCTCCTCAGCATCATTCTCCGAAACCTAGTCATCGCACTCTCGACACCCAAGTTCCGCAATTTGAAACAGTTGAACTTGCAGTTTACAGCACCGGAACATTATCCTTACCGTCTTCGTTTGAGTCTGCTTAATCATCAATTGGACAGTTCCAAAGGAGACTGAAAGCATTAGGCAAGGAGATATGTTTGACATCTAGACTAGTGGATACAGATCCCATGGACGATCTCGATATCTAGCGAAGGTGTTCTTAACTCGAGATTTCAGGTATAAATGTGTATACGAATATGAGGCCAATTGTTTACATAAATTAAGGGCAAGAACCTTGTCGTTGTCACTTTCCTTTATCTACCATCCGCGGCAAACACGAACTAAAACTGCCTATTTCTTCTCACGCGCGACGTTCATGAAAATCCTGAATCAATGGGCAGGTTCTATTCTGCAATTATGTTGAGAATCCCTTACGCTGAGTCGAATTTAGCTATGAATGAAGATTCGCTGTTATTACCGCACACGCCACGTCAGTTGTTCATTCTCAGCTGACGATCACACAGAAATTGCAAGAATATTGTTAACATTAATAGTCATACAATCTGAATGGTCGGTCAGAAAAGTTGTCACATAGCCACGCACATTTACTTGTATAATTCGAGGATGAGTAGGACTCAATGGGTATCGTCAACTTCACCCAATCCCTGATAAGCCGAATTTTTCCTCTCCAATTAGTAAGAAGGTCCGTCACACGAGACTTGCATGGGCTGCTGCGATAAGGGATCTCTATCTGTATGCGAAAGCACATCGTCAAGTACTAGTTGCCCTTTTTAGATCAACACACCTTCGGCAGTGCATGATACGGACGGCTGGCTAGCCGCAATTCGTGCGTGATCGATTTCATCCCCGTGTCAAGCTTCAGACTAGATGAGTCTACCGTCATTTACACATTTACAGGTAACATCCTGTTATGGGAGGAGATCCAGGAGTTTACGCGCATCGTGAATAGAGCATCAACGATGGTGAGGCAGGAGGGAAACGAAGGCGAAAGAGGTGCCTTGACCGAAGTGGCATCTCGACCTTCGGTACGCATGGAAGGAACTTCCATTCACGTAACATCTGCCGATGAACCACGACTTCATTGCATGCTGCCAGTGAGATCAGAGGGCATAACATCTGAATAGATATTCGGCGCACCTTAGAAAAGGATATTAAGATGACACAGGGTGCCGAAATTTCGCAACAAGAGAAACTAATTGTGAACTGATATATCGAATGGATGGTGTGCCGGCGCTGCGATGTATCTACGGCTGTATTCTTTGCGGAAATTAAAGCCGGTCTCGTAGTCGACAACGTTGGAAGCGCACGCGACAAGGCCTTCGAAGCTGTTTTGTACCAGGGAAGCTGGTAGCGTTCAAAGTGGGAATGAGGTACAGCTGGTTTTATAGTAGCTTTCCGTACACGTAGGACCCTTTGACATTTGGGGCTGTCTCGAGAGGGTGTTATCTGCAAAGGGCAGTACAAGATGACTTAGAGACGGGTAAAGGCGACAGTTTGGGTAGCCTATATTTCGCGGACAACACTCCCACTCGAGTCCGATATATGTCTGCACTAGCATCTGGGGTATAATCAAGTTCGATAGAGACAATGTAGTCCACGTACAGAACGATAATTTCTCCCATATATCCACGCCTCCCGTTGTTCAAGGCACCTGCTTGTAGAACTGCGACTGTCACGGGAACTTGAGCACGTAAGAGAACGACTGCTAGCATTGGCACGCATCAGAACACGAGACAGGAGAGGTATGATGGTGGTTGAGGAAGGAAAAGAAACGTTTGAAATCATCGCCCACGAACCGGCCCGAGTTGCGCCCGAGCCCACGCCATCAAAACTATTTTTGGGACGCGTTCAAGACGCGTTAGAGAAGTCAGAGCCACGTTTCTTCACGTTCAAGCACTGGTACTGAGCATCATAGGAATGTTCGGTTACACATATCAAAGATTTATCAGTGAACTAAGCAAAGAGAAATCTTCATTCATTAGTAGGAGTCAGTATAAACTCCGCATAATATTGGACACGCTGCGACCTGGCACTAGTTTCGCTGTGAATCTGATCGTCGGACTCATCCCCAACTCCCAAAGCCTTCGTCGAAATCTTGCAACCCTTTCGTCAAAAAACGCCAACCGGTTAACGCAATGAACCGATTTCATCACCTCCAAATTCAATCCCTTCAAATTGCGGAAGCACAGTTGCGATAAAGCCATAGCGAAATTATCCAATGCATCCACTAACCAGCCGAGCGGGAATACCAGGTTTAAGACTTCCAGTGAGGAAAGTCTAGAGAATAGCTCTATGAGCGTGTCGGAAAATTGGGTTCCGTCGGTAATGGAGAGTGATTTCAGTCTAGGGAGAGGGAGAAAAACTGGTAGATTTTGAACTCATGATCAAATACTTCGATTATAGGAGATGAAATACTCACCTGGTCGGTTTTCTGGTGTTGCGATATCGAGGCGGAGATCGATGAGGTTCGGAGTCCTCTGTACAAGATCTTCAAGATCATGCAGACGAGCCTGCGGAACGTACGCCACTCGGAAGGACCTGAGCGTGATTGGACAATCATCCCTCAGGAGCGCCGATAAATCCTCCGCCAAATGCGTCTCCAAGTGCTCTATCTCAGCTCCACGACGAACCGTTGTGTAACAACCCGTTTCGAAATCATCAAATCGGAGCAGAATCCCATGAACTGCGAGCTTCTTCAATGTCGGAGGGAGGTTTGTCAGTAGCCCGAAATAGTCCTCCACAGCCCAGAAAGTCAAGCGAGATAACTCCATGTCCCTGAGGATGCCCAACGACGGTATAATCGATGTATTGCGAACATTGCCACTGTTGATCTTCAGGGTATGAACTTCTGCACACCATGGAAGTAGACTCGCAGATACGTCCTCCATTATCCACGCCAGCCCAATCATGTGCATCCTAGTCAGTGCCCGCTACTTTAAATCATCGACGAACTTGCAGGTAGGGCCGGAGAAAACAACAGGACGGAAGATATATGGGAAGCAGGCCGCATGGAGGATCGAGGATGCGAGGGACAGACATTTTAGAGTTGGGATATCGAGACGTGAGAGAACTTGTTGGAGTAATTTCAGAGGGAGGTCTTCAAGGTGGGAGGTGTGACGCATGGTGGGACTAGTAGGTATGGTGGCACGACTGCAAAAGGTGGTTGTGTACCATTCTGTGGCACGTACTTTATATAGATGTCCGAGTTTGTAATCTAGACTCTTGATTGAGCACAATAGCCGCCGTCACATTGTCTTCACTAAGTTATAACAAAGACCGTGTATGTGGCTGAGGACAAAAAATTCAGACTATCCTGCACTGCCCTGATTCTCGACTTTGGGCACGTAGGGAGACCCTGCTTATTCCGTGCCTGCGAAAGATCTTGTTTGGTCTTTTTTCGAAACCAACACATCTCCTTCCGTAGTATGATAATTTCGCTTGTACGCACCCAAAGTCCAAATAACGTCCTGCGAAGGAGTCTGCGTTCCAATGAACCTCTTTCCAATGAGCAGAAAAGGTTGGTTTTGAAAGAATTAAGGGCCATACGTATAGCCATCCTGCAATTTATCTGCCCATAGCCCAAGAAGAAAATAAAATAATGTGAGGCCGTCAAAGAGAAGGAGCGCCTTGGTGTGAATCGCAATGTGGGTGGCTAGCGGACAACAAGGATCCGGATTGCCCGGGCCGTCTTTGATCGCGACTTCCCACGGCTTCTCTTTGCTTCTTTCTCAGCTGCTACTCCCGTCTCCTTCTTTCCACCAAAACTCTAGGTATTTGAGTCCCTCTCCCATACAATGCTCTGGCGTGTTGAAGCCGAATGATGTAGGAACTCAAGGATGATGAGGGTATGTGGCCGTTCCTTTGCTGCCGTTATCTATCCCTCATAACGACGTCTCGTAGCTTTTGCAATCAAGCCAGCACATAATAAAGTATACCATATCTTTGCTGGTACGACTTGGCTAATCTGGAGGCAACACCCTCTCAGGAGATGCGTGACGAATGTCATTTTTTCACAGTCAAAGGGTGTGTCGTAGCAACACAAACAATATTGCTTGCCTTACTCGAAATTGGCCCTTCTTCGTAGACGCAAGATCCAGAAATTCATTCCAGTCTGAAATCTGATGTCCATGCGCAAGACAAGCATCTCTGCTGCTCAAATCCTTGCCATACGCTCGACCTTTCCCACCAATCAATAGCACGTATTTTTAATGAGGATATTAGTTCATCGTCCCGTTTTTGAACTAAATTATTCCCTGACATATTTCACATAGGTTTTGGGCTCACCCTTATATTTTAGCATTCCTATCGCATGCCATAGTGTTTTGGCCATACAATCGCAGCTAGTGAGATCGCTTTCATGAATTTCTAGGTGAGTAGGTCTCTCATTCGGACGCCGCATACATGATACACCCTAGCAGGAACCGGAAAAGTAGGGCCCCAATTTACAAGAACATTTCATACCTCTTGTTTCGTCCACCCGCTAATTTCCCCGATTCGTGTTCCGGCGTCTACGTTTGGGTCATCCGATCATCTGACATCCAAGTACGTCAGTCTTCCCTAAACCTTACTCCTTTCTCACTCGGATCTAATAGACCGCTCTCGCTGTATTTTCTTTTCAGCACGATTTCGAATGTTTCCAGATTCCATGAAAGATGGTCTCGATGTGAGATGCAATCTACGCAGCTAATATCCTGAAGCTCGTCCATGTTCAGCTGTCTGCCATATTCACTATAGCGTCGAAAGATGAATCTGAAGTAAACGGAAACGGAAACGACAGCAACTCCCTTAGCCTTTTCTATGACTTCTCTCCCGCTTTTTGGGGACATTCTTCTTCGACAATGACAAATATGCTAGAACGGGTAACGAGTCATCTGTCACCGGATATCCGAAGTATCGCAATCACCTCTATTGATGTTCCGGCCCAGAGCCAAATTTTCACTTAATCTCGCTGATTCTAAGAAGCCGTGACATACGCATCTCTCCAGCCGGTTCAGAAGCGCCTTATTCAATCACAGATTCGGCATGCAATACCGTATATTCATCCTTTTCTCGATTAGTATAACTGCTGATAAAACAGTAGAAGGTTGCATTCTTCCTCGAGCAGTGCCTTTAATTCGAGCTTTCCTGCTATTCGGCATCTCTCAATGCGCGAGTCTAGCCTTGGACCGCCTAATCGTGCACAGGAAAGTACATCAGCTGTGTAAGGTCTAGATTTCGGGACCAGGACTTTGCTTTTCAGCATTAAGTAGTTGTCCGGCTCGGCCAAGGTTTTCGTAGGACGCCGTTGTAGAAGGTACCCTTTTACAACTATTTGCATACAGCTTGACCAATCATCGCCCGTGGGCAGTGCTATATTCGATGTACTCAGGAGTAATCTAGACCAATTGTTATCATTCGCGTGTTATTCACGTTTACAAACATGAGAGGCGGTGAACGAGAACATTACGACAGCACACTCCTCCAGGCACTATATAACGATTACTGTTCCCATCTTTTGTACTCTTCCCTCATTGCCGACAGTATGCATCAACGCAATTTACCACTCATCTCATTCCAGCCGGATACTTTTCAAGTTTGCGATCTTCGCCGGCGAGACTTGTGGAGAATTGGCCAGAGTCCATTTTATGCTATCGGTGCAATAAATCGCTATGGAGCGTTCTTCTCTTGGATAGATAATCCACACACACTATGGGTAGAACAAGGTAAGAAACACGTGCAAATTCTGATCAAATACCTATCTGATTGCCCAAGGTCATTCAAGGATGTCGGCGTGAGTGGATAATCTCAGTCCGATCACGGGGATGTTCATCGGCACAACTAGATTGATCGCAACAGAATTCTGTTTTCACAAGACATCATTGACGGCGACATCCGCCACGGCATACTATCTATGCGACCCAAAAAAAAGGGTACATTGATGTTGTTAGCTCACTTCTGTACCAGCTCGTTCAGCAAATACCTTCAACAGATATTTCGCCTTTACTTCTGTGTCATGTCTTCAACACAAAGAATGTCAGTATCATAGAGGATCTCTTCATCCGAGCGTGCTACGAATTCAAGAAGGTTTACATCGTTCTTGATGCCATTGACGTTTACGGCGATCACTCGCCAGATAATCTTGCTGATATACTGGATATGATCGATCGACTGTCAAATATCGCCTCCGTCCTGTTTACTACTACTCGCCACAACACCGACATCCGGGCGAGGTTTGAAAACGTCAGCAGATTGAATGCCTCAACCCTCACGCTTCAAACTGGCATATATAACGAGGATACTACTGTACAGTCATCCCCTGATCTCATCGAAGAGATCCTCTTGTCCCTATCGAATCCTATATATCTCAAGTAAGTCTAGAACTCCCATGCCGCACCTCTGTTGTTACTACAACCAGCTGAACCGGAGCATAGCTGTTGCAGGTTCTTCATTTTGGAACCTAAACCGATACCATACCTTCAACGGACGGCGTACAATTGGGCAAAAAATAAAATCTCTGAAATACTCAATAGAGGACCTCCCGAATGGACCAGCGATGTTTCCGGAAGCAAGTTTCTCCAAGAGATCCAGGGCGCGCTCTCGGGAAGTCGGAATTTAGATCACGCCTTCCGGAAATTCATTGTCTCCACTAACTCATGGCGGAATATCATCCCTCTAGCAGCAAAAAATCCTCTCATGGCAGTTAACTTTCTGCAGAGGGTAAATCTCATCTGGTTCTCTGACTACTACTGTATGGATTTGATCATCGTTACAGGAAATCGACACTCGTGCTTATGTCTACAACGAAGCTTACTATCGCGCGCGCTGCATCAAATGCCTGCTGAAAGTCGCGGAGAGGTACCTTGTGGTTCCTACACGCCTCGTGATATCAAATATTAGGTGTGATTTCAAGCGCATAGTAAATGGTGGAGCATACGCGGTAAATTTACATCACTATAAAACTCCTCCTCGACATTAACTCGTGTCTAATTTAGGATATATACCGAGGTCGCATGAGAGGCATTGATGTTTGCCTGAAAGTTCTGCGCATTTTCACTAATGGTGAAATGAAACCAAGAGGAGATATTAGAAAGGTTTGCCTACAAATGTCGTGTGAAGAACGCTGGCTCATGGGGAGCTTCTAGGAGTTTGGCCGCGAAGCATTAGTCTGGAGAAATTTGCAACACCCTAATGTGCTCCGCTTCATTGGCGTCAACGATGACCTCTTCTATCCTAGTTTTTGCCTCATCTCTCCTTGGATGAAGAATGGTGACATCATTTCATTCCTAAGGCAGAATCCTGGACATGATCGTATGCAATGTGTACGTTCCGATTCTTATTATTATTCCACGCTTCCATTCATGAAATGGACAATGCAATGAATAGATTAAGGAAGTAGCCAGTGGACTCCATTACCTTCACTCGCATGAACCTCCGGTCATACATGCTGACATCCGCGGGGTATGTTTCTCTCCTCGTACGAAGAGAGCGCGGTTCGGACTTGACTGATATTTTGGAAGGCTAACATCCTTGTCACCGCAGACGGTCACTGCTGCTTGGCAGACTTCGGTCTCGCAGAGGCTGTGATGACACGCGGGCCCGGAAGCTACGGTGATTCGACAACAGGAACAGTCAGATGGCTTGCACCCGAACTTCTTCAGGTCGACGCATCTGCTGATTGGGAACATATGACATCGAGAGATATATATGCCTTTGGATGCACCATCGTCGAGGTGTGCTCGCCTAACAAACATTGAGTCTGTCGCACCTGATAGCATTTGTTAGATTTTCACTGGACGTGTTCCATTTTCGGAAATTATACATGACGCGTCTGTTATATTTGCTGTACTTCAGAACGATCTTCGACCAAAAAGGCCTAGCCGAGATGAGCTACCATACGACAGCTTATGGTCTTTAGTTGAAGTCTGTTGGTTGAAGGACGCTCTCAAACGACCGCCTTCCCCAAGACTAGTTACAATCCTCAACAACTTGGACCTTTCCGGGGAATCTTTCAAGAAGAAAGGAAGTCCTAAATCGGTGCAGAGATTGATTATCGCTCGGTATAATCTCAAAAGTACGCACTATCAGAATCCTTAATGAACATTAAAATATTGAATGTATATTCAGCTCATCGGAAGTTGGGTATAGGACGACACTTTCGGTGTCGCGTAGGCGATTGTGGGAGGTCTTTCTCTTCCAGTCCTATGCGACGGAGGCATATGATCGGGTGTGAGAAAGCGGCGAAGTGGATTGCGCCCGTACTGCAGAATGAAACGCAATTGTACCCGAAAGGACCCGGAAGACCTTGATCTCTGCGAAATGAAAATAAAATTGTATCCAACGTTGGTATTATCTCTGCATTAAAGTAGAGTCTGCAACGCCAGAAATTTTCCTCACCACCGTCGTTGTCGATCTGCCAGTCATTTTTTGTAACATTTATCTGTAGTGCTGTCTCTTCAGAAGCCTGATGTGCAGGACCTTAACGGCCTGATTCGCAAGACTCCCATTTTGGTCGATTTATGTCGAATTCGAGGAATTCCAAGCCAGATCACCCGGTCCGTGTCTTTTTCCAACTTGCCTTACTTGATCTCATGCTTGAACAGTTTCTTTCCCCCTCTCACAAACTCCCGCTCATAACCTCTGGAAATACATTTCAAACGCCTCGCTTGACCCTCCTGTCCACACCCTCTGACAACTCAGCCCCGTTAGAAGGGCTTACCATCACGTTCTCGATCCGAGTCGTGTCAAATCTCTTGGTACTCCAAGATTTCGTCGCGACGCTGACGCAACCACGGTTCATGCGACGTGAAGACGTCAAACATAAGGATGCTTGCACCATATAAACGAATTGACCGCTGGACTCGATAATTCGAACTTAAATTGAGGCATCCAGGACAGGTCCAAAGATAAACGTCACTGCCGCAATGGTACATATAAGACCGATCAAAAATAGTCGTGGTTTCTGGTTTGGCGAAAATTTCTAATACACTATCACGAATAAAAACGTTTTCTTTCTCTTCACCAGAAACCTGAGCGTAAGAACAACAAAGCCAGCCTTGGAATGTCACGCTGGCCCTGATGATGCATGTCTAAAAGCATAATTCATGGCCTGATGTCGTGGATAAAACTTTGATAGACATAGAACTGGACCCTTGCATCTATCCTGGTGAGATTAATAACTTATTATATTGAGAATCAGAGACGTCGGTCCGGAGTTGAGACTGACAAAATAAAAATTCAAAGCAACAGATTCTATATGAAGCATTAATTTGGAGCAAGGTAAGCGATAATGTGCTCGCCTAAAGGTCGTTGCGCTCCTTCATCCAAGAAGAACAAATTTTCAGATTTCCTTAGGTCATACCAGCACCAGTAGGAGGCTCATAGCGTATCGCGGGAAAAAGCAGGAATTATCGAATTCCGAGCCGTCACTCACTCCGTGTTTTTGTAAGGCCACCTATCTTCAATGTAGCTACATATCGGCATATAGCTCAGCAGACGATCTTATAGGAGTGTGACTCGTTCATCTAAAGTTTTCAGCCGAAGTGAGGACAGGGATATGAACCAAGGGTCGGGATTGCGGACCGGTTAGTCCGCATTCTTTTCGTAAACTATCATTACGTGTTCCCGCTCCCGCCTTTTCTCTACGAGAGCGCCCAGTTTATTGTGGCCTTCTTAGGAAACTCAACATCGAAATGGCGCACGCTATACTCTGGACTATTGTTGTAGAAAATCCTGTTCTAAATCAGGATCGCAATCAATCAGAGTCAACCCTATGGAACTAGGTTCCCTTGAGCATCGACTTCAACAACAGTTATTCTTGCATCCCAGTCGGCCAAAGTGTGCGTTCTTCCAGTTTCACTGTAATGCTCTCCAGGTTATGACTGCCGAACGAGTTAACGGCACTGCCCCCCGACTCACCCTGACACGATCAACGCGGTTGGCCCTGGATCAAATCTATCAAGAATATGTAGCCTCGAGGTCCCCATACCGCCGGAAGCGATGTCACCGTAGTGTCAGAGTATCACCAGGTACGGAGGTGACCGCTTTGGGGAATTTCGTTGATGGTTGGAGTGCCGTATGATCTCAATTCGTGGAAGGAGCGCGCGCTACTAACTAGGCTGATTATACTAGGCCCCAATCTGGTATCCTTATGCCCAGAATCAGTACGTCTCGGCGTTACAAGCCGGTCAAGCCTTCCTCAAGTCTGATTACGAGGTACGTACTCTTGTCATTCGCTCAAACCCTCTTTATCTTCTCATGCCATATATGTCAAAGGGTGTTCATTTATAAGAAACCCATCTGTTCAAGGAAATAAACATGATTTAAGCCCTCTTCGGCGTAGAATTATTGTACTGGATGAAGCCTAGACCTACGGTCAGGATGGATCTTCAATGAGGCATCCGGTGACACAAAAAGTCCTCGATGAAGAAAATGAGAGGCCGCAACTAGGGAGGTAGACTTCAGCCTCGTTAGGAATGCCTGCAGAAGTGGGAAAAAGCCACGAACGTGTTCAATTTCAGCGTCTAATGGAGGCCGAGTACCCTCAAGGACATCACTATCGGTGATGAGTTCCGGCCAGGAGGATCAAACCCATTTCTGTTCGTTCCATGATTACCATCATTGTTCGACATATACATCTAATAATTATAACGTAGCTGGGGATGCCAGCCGAAAGAATACCCGCAGAGATAAGTCGAAAAGCAGACTTTCCTTTCAAGAGAGATCTTCAAGTCACGGTCCTCTAGTTTGAACGTGATCCATTTTCAATCGATTCAAGAAATGCCGATGTGGCGCAGATTGCTGCGTCCATTTGTCGGACATCCCCGCAGGGAGAGAAGAAGACGGTTCCATATTTGCTTTTTTCTGCGATGCCCAAATATGAGGAATGCGGCACAGACGGAAGACGTAGAAGGTATAGGAAGCTTCGGGTATACCAATGTGGAGGACCACCGTCGCAGATGCCGAAGCTGCTGGTTCCTGGCATACAAAAGGACGAGCGAGAGGCGGAGTATTGCTAGTTCCATCGTGATGGACGTAAAGCTGAAAGCTGTCAGACGTGCGGACGCCATCAATGATTCTACAAGGGACGGTTTCCGTCATAACCAAGACGAAGTTACTAATGGTGTGCTCACTGTTGATACCGTCAAGGACCAAATGCAGTACAATGGAGAAGAATACCATTGTCCAAATTTAAGCTGTGCAGGATTCAGAGTCCACAGACAGATAGGCAAGGAAGACGCTCTTTATATTTCCGAACGCTCCAAAGTGGTGAATCGAAACGAAAGCTTGGAGCTTGGGCCACGAGCTGTATGTGTTTTCGCGACTCTTTCATGGGTTCGACGCTAATTGCAGCGGGCAGAGCGACCACGCTGGTTAACGATATGCCGATATGAGTAAACACTGCCCTATATTTGTAGCGAAACTAAATGGATTTTCAAAATGCGGTCGCCATACCGTTCTAGGGAATGCGGAGAGATCAAAGACTTCATCTGCCCCATGTCTGTAATGAAGTCGTTTCAGTATTACTTTTATTACATGGACTTCCCGTACCTGAGTGCGTCGGGAATATACAACCGTGCAATGGGGTGGATATCCGTGATCGTCCAGTCGTGCAGCTTTGACATCTAACTTGGATTATATCCTATGCCAAGTGGCCGAAGGTTCGAGCACATGTCTGAAGATGAGTTAGGAAGCCAGAGTGTACATTCAACGGATTGCACACCAACCGTTATCAGTAGTAGTAGCTCTCGATTCACCAATAACTCCTGCACGAGTACGAACGTGTCCGGCACACAATGAGTGTTCCGAGGTAAACCACTTCAGGATGAGCTGACCGTCTGTGCCCTCTGAGGTGGTGCTTTCTATTAGCTGCAGTCACTGGGACAACCAGAAGGGTGTACATTTATTTTATACTAGTGGAATCTACCCGAGAATAATTTCGTGAGATAAAATCAACACGACATGGATTGTACTCACCAGGCCTTATAATCAAGAACATGGAATAACGACAATAGGTCATCGATGTGGATGTAGGGCATACGGACGGAAAAAAGGCCGTTGAATCCTTGTGAAAGGAACCTGATGGATCTCTGTAGAGGCGCATGGTCGGAGCCACATCCAAGGATTCCACATGAGTCATCATTGACGATGTGATAACATCATGACAGTGATAGAACGAACGTCAGGTATCCACCACAGCGGCTATTCCATTCTATTCAAGGTGTGAACCCCTCCTTGACCCTGCCCCAATCCGTGGCTGTGTGATGGAACTCCAAGGTATGAACCAGAGTATTTCCGAGCATCTTGATTCTGCTAGTTAAAAATCGCCGAGACCTTATTCCAAGAATAACTACTCACAAGTAGCCTCTTTCATGTTTGTACGAGACCCGGACTTTAATTTCGGCATGAGAAAGAGCATCGGATAATGGAGACTCTAGCAGTAGGTAAATCTTGTGCTTCATTCAAGCTGTCAGACCCGCCTCCGTGATACAAAGGTACAGGCTGTCTTGTGGGGATAAACGAGGAACCATGGGTGTGAGATAGCGCTGTCATGTCAGTCATGACCCTGATACCGATCGGACCTGTTTAATGATCCTACTCTCTGGTCTTGTGGGTCATGTATAGTCCGGGGAACAAAGCTACCATTTGTGAATTAACATTTGTGGGAGCATCAGCGGCGAACATCTTACCATCCGGCGTTTCCCATGGGTCCTCACTTGCAATTATGGGGTGAACGGACGACTTAGGAGGGTCCAAAAATACGAGTTCTAGAATGAACGCGGATTTAGCGCATCATAGTAAAAACTCTTGGATTATCCCCCGGAACAGGGACGTCCGTGTTGAAGTTCATAGAAGACAAGCGCACCTTTGCAATGGTTGTCTGTTCAATCATTTAATGGCGTACGCGGAAAGAAGGTGTCAAACTGCTGTTTATCCAGATGGCATATGCTGTTTGGACGGGCTTATCATCTTCGAACCTGAGCGGTTAGCAAACATGCATCGACATCTGCCTCGAATAAGAACCTACCGCATGCTATGCCTATAAGTCATCCTCTCTGCATATGACTACGATGTGGGGTTGTGTGTGTCACGTTCATCTAACGGCAACATATGGCTACCTGAAGCTGAGTCTGGGTTAGAGACGTATTCATTCGATCCTGGTGAGAGCCGCCGTCACGCAGTTAGCACATGGTGTGGGGGTACCAGACAGAGCTTGATGCTCGATCATACCATGGTTACCGATACGTACATCGGCGGCGAGATGTTCAGTACCCAGGACGGCAAGTACCCCAGGCCGTCAACAGTGAAATAGAGTCTGTCTCGCTCTC
Organism: Armillaria mellea; assembly: GCA_030407055.1. Classification (NCBI taxonomy): domain Eukaryota; kingdom Fungi; phylum Basidiomycota; class Agaricomycetes; order Agaricales; family Physalacriaceae; genus Armillaria; species Armillaria mellea. The sequence goes on from JAUDZF010000144.1 coordinate 32,011, forward strand.
GTAAGAAAGACGATTCCAACGGCACAGGTGGCAATCATTACTGCGGTCATCGGTGAACTTGATCAAAGTTCCCAAAGATAAAACCACCTGCGTACCAGAGCCATACTTCTGGAACTTTCCTGTAGCTAAAAGCATAGCATTGGCTCGCTAATGCGGTCTCCCCATAAATCTTTACATCCTGTCACGGTTAGCAGGGTTTGGCGGCATCACGCGATCCTATCGATGAGTGACAGAGTACTCGCCTGGTTCTTCTTTGAGGCCGGCGGTGATATTAGTCTCGACTTCGCTAGATGAGAGCGGGTGCTGTCCTGTAGGAACAACGGACATATGCACTAACGCTACACGGAGAAGACGTTTCGATCCGCTTTACAAGAATATGAACTCTGGAATGTGGGCCAACAGAGTGTTGCGACGTACCTGAATGTAGCCAAACGTAGTCAATATCCTACCCGGCATCTCCATGAACAGGCTAGACTCTCAGCCCTAAGTTTCTCTAACCGTACGTTAGCCTTTGCTGCATGCGTCAGTGGAGCACAAAACTTATGATCCTCTTCGAGTTACGCCGCCACATATGTTAAGAGGAAGAAAACGGCTTAATGCGAACTATTAAGCGACTGAATGATTGACTAAACATAACGGTACCGAAATCATTTGCCTAGGGCGCATCCAGGAACTTACCAAACCGTTTCCTTCATTGCGGAATTTGATCTGCGCATCAATCCTGTCATGCCCAACAAGCGGAATGAAACTGGGAGAACCAAGTTGAACACACGGGGTCATCGTTCAGCGTGTATGTTGCCATTGAAAAGTTGGTGCCTTTGATCCCGGTACCAGGAATGAGTTCCCTCTTTGAAAACCTGGTAAAGAGAATCACAGTCACTGGAGAACTGTGAAGAAATTAAAAGAGTACAAATATCGTTGCGCTGAACCGTATTGGAATGTCATAATTGAAATGGCGGTAGTATACTTAACGCACTTGGTACCGGCGATAAACGAGCACCTAGCCAGATGGCGCCTGTCGTTGTCCGGGAACAGCCTACGGCGTAGTTGCTTTGTACCTGCACTGATCATTGTCTTCGCATATCCCGTCAACCATCATCGGTTACAATGGGGCGAGATCGTTCAGGATCAAAGAAAAATCGGTTACGTACTTAACCTGATTTGCCCTTTGTTCCGCTGCTTTATATCAAATTAGTTTCCCTAGGCCGACAACCGGGATACTCGCATACAATGCACTAACTAGGCTCTTTTATTCTACATAATACACAAATTTCTCCTTCACATGGGCCCCATTGTTGATATCGATCTGTCTGGAAGATGGCGAAACTGAAGACAGGGTACGTAGCTACACGGCTCTACTTACCTCATGGTCTTTTGACTCTGTTCGTGATGTTCTACTGTAATCCCCCAGAAATGGCCAATCCTGCGGATTTCCGAACCCTATACCACACGTTCGGTAAAGATGAAACAGACACCTTGAGAATCTGACGATGCCGGTGTTCCACCCAGAAGCAGACACTGCTCGGAGGTATAATTAAGAAGTCCACCGGCGGAGGGTACCGGTCATATGTATCATAAGTAGCTAGTCGCTGAGAGTGTTCAATTTAACTGCATCACGAACTCGATGAGTACATGTTTCTACTGTAGAAGTAGCCGGCAGATCATACTGCTTGCTATTGACGTCGAATTCAAGTGTTATCCCAAGTTTCATGAGCCATAACCTCATATGTGCCGTGACAACAACGGTTAAGTACCACACCGCGGGAAACCCCGACATGCGGCTAGATATCTTCCCGAATGATAGAAGAAACCCTCGGCCATACGAAGTAGATACAGAGTTTCCTTGTAGTGAGATTGTCAGACTTGATGCGCCCTGCTATGAAAGAGCTCGAATAACAGCAAAATGGTTCAATTCATGTCGAAATGGCCCGGTATCATTAATCGTATCAAGATCTACAACCAGAAAATCAGTAAGGGTCTTCTTGCTCACGGAAGAGTTGCCGCATAAGTAGTACCCTGGCAGAGAAGGGTAATCAGGAGACTATGAGGCCGTGATTGTGGCATCATCGTGAGATGCAGTATAGAATGCGACACTGCAAAAGGACGAGTTTGTGATGGTCACACAAAGTTCGAACTGATGAAAATGGACAGATGAAAGATTCCTCACACATACGATGTAACAATATGCTTTCCATCGTACCATCGTTCCGTAAAAGGTATAACTGCCGAGTCTCTGAGGAATAGACGAGTACATAACACGAAAGGTGCTCTTACTTACCGTCACAGAGCCCAGTTACGATGGATGATAACGCGCACACATCTCTTCCCAGTATCCACGAACTGTTTCCAGGTCAGCTCGATATTTCTCTTCTTGAAGTATCATATGCTTAGCTAGCGGTGCGTCTCTTGTAGAGCACATGTTACGTGTATCACCGGAGATTCGCCTGAAAGGCAGTACACCGCCAACGCTCATCCCTGCTCACCCATACGTACCCCCTCAGCCATTGCGCAAAGCCTCGCCTGAGGAGCACCGTCCATACCACAGGTCCTCTCTATCGCCTCTTCACCTACCCTCATCAGAAGACGACGATGGCGAGAGTAAAAAACATATCTGCACAACCTGCAACAAACGATTCCGCCGACCTAGCAGCTTGAATATCCATCGCAACACCCATACCGGCGCTACGCGTGAGTCTATTAGCCTTTCCTATGTCTTGATATTGAAGCAAAACAAAGCATACCGATGCTCACTTCCTGGATGCGGCAAAGAGTTCAACGTCAAGTCGAACATGCTCCGACACTACCGAAGCCATACAAATCCTGTCCCGTCTCAGTCATCTTCCTCTCACAATGACTCGTCAATGGCAAATCCGTACCCTCATATCCACACCTCACCGGTTACCTCCTCCACAGAAGAACAGGACCAGATAAGACGCCGACTTCAGAACTATCAATCGCAACCTTGGCATGACAACACCCGGATAGAAAGAGAGAGGTATTATCCGCGTCGGTATTCCGTGGGCGACGTTCGTTTGGCTGGAGGTGACGAGGAAAGAGAGCATGAGAGCATGAGGTAGACGAAAGTCATCCTTATGCCAGACACGACCAAGGCGTAGTAACGGGCGAATTGATGTATCCTCTCCATTGTTCATGATAACGTTCGTATCCCATAGTTTCTGTAACATTGATATTAGCAGCCAGACACTGAAGAGACGACCGGGGCTTACTTTTCCCTAGGGTAGTCTTCCCATCCAAACTATCTTAGTGACGCTTCCAGCTCTCCATGAATCGAATGTAATCGCTTGAGATTTCAAGCATCGCGACAAATTTTCTGCTTGGGGGCACAAAGGCTGTGGACAACCGAAAGAGTGAGGAAAAAATTGTCGTCAAAGACCCCAGGAGCGCCATTAAATCCAGCAGGGCCGAGGCCAGGAGCAAAAGCAAAGGCCGCGGCTGGGAAATTGGCTCACGTCCGGCGTTGACGCGTCTGTGGCTGACCAAAGCCGCGGAGTTTGATTCTGCGTGAGGCCTTACGTAATGGATCGCGTTCTTGATTTCTCTTGGTCTTTCTCCATTCTGCTGATGTTCACTGTTTTAGTCGATAGCTACCATGAGACAATTCCTCCAGGATTCGTTCAATCAATATTCTACGGTAACATATTTCGCTAAAGGATCGAAGACGCTCCGTGTCAGAGCGAATCGCTGGAACAGATTTAGAGTTCAGAATCATAATCGGGTGCGTTAGTCGCTTCATATATTCCGAATATAGCGATGGATGACATATTAAGTAGTAAATCAGATGTGTCTGGATGTTTGCGACCTACTTAAGTGTATGTAGGATATGCACTGAAAGGCTCGGTGGATTTCTTGCGATCTAACGTAGTGAGGATCAACATTCTAGTCCGACTAATAGATCGTTCGCCTGGTGATCATCACGACGGCCAATACTAGGTTCGTGCTACTTTTATAGTATGTCGCTTTTACTCATGGTTCTGGCCTTTTATTTACTTTCAGGCCTTATCGATTATCGATAGGTTCGGTCTCAAGACTGTACCCTCACCCCGAGAATATTCGCTACTGTTTTCAGTAGCACTTTGTGCATTGGGTTCCTTCATTTTAACAAAGAAGGGATCCTTGGGCGCCTATTTTCAGGGTTATGACGATATGCCTGACGTCCCGGGGCCAATTCGACAACGTTTAGGCCACCATATAAGCCTCGTATCGATGCGCAACATTATCTCTCATCGACCAGCATGCAGGCCCTCGTTGACAACCTCGAAAAGTCTTTCTCTGAGCTTTCCACAAAGGACGATAAGAAATCGGTGCTGTTGTCATCCTTAGAAAATCTCGAAGGCGATTCACAGGGATCTTTGTTTCATCTGTACGCGTCCCCCGGTACGCCCAAGAGCAGCACAACTGTAGAGGAAAGAACTGCCTGGAAGGCTTTCGAAGGCCTAATCGCACGTCATGGGCTCCAAGACGAGATGTTCAGCGTCACGAAGGCGCTATGCAATCAAAGTCGTTTGGCGTTCGGGACACAGATGCCACCTCCTTTGAGCCGTCTTGGTTGTGCAAACCACGTCGTCTCCAAATCCCAGTTTTGCCCCCGCGATGGAACGCTGACCTGTTCCGGATGCTTCCTTGTTCGATATTGCTCGAAAGAGTGTCAGTTTGTGCACTGGAAATTGCACAAGAAAGGTATCGTTATGCGGTCTATCCACGCGAATAAAGAGCTGACATAATTATAGATTGTAAAAACCCATTGAAATCGACTTCATGGTTGCCAGCTTGGATCAAAGAAAAGAGGCCCCCATCATTTGTTGACGGTGACAACGTACCTCTTAGTGAGCATTCAATGCAGTCTGCATTTGGAATGGGCATAACTTTGTGAGTATTCTTTACAATATTCCGCTAGAGAGATACTGACTGTAGTATTTTAGGTGGGGGAACATACAGGCAATCGACATCATCAACGCCAAGCACAACGAGGGGCTGGAAAATATACGGAACAGAGATCTATCAACTGCATTCATAGGCGCGCCTTTATCTTCATTCGTTCCTGTCGCTGTATCTGATTCATAGCCATAGCTTCGGGGGATCTCCGAAACGTCGTCACGACCATCAATGAATTACCGGAGAGCTATTCGGGTTCAATCAGAATCGTACTCAATGACCACAATCCTATGGTCGTCTGCCGTAACCTCATGATCCTCTCTATTCTTGGTATCATATCAGACGTTGTGAGTATCATGGTCTCGCATAATCATCATGCACCGATTTATTGCTGTAGGAGGAAGCCGCTGAGCACGCTCTTCACCTCTGGTACTCTGTTTTCCAACCTCTGTCTTATCAGACTCGCATCCTTCCACGTATCCTCCAATCCGACGCCTTCGCCAATCTGAGCGGGACGGCTGCTCATCTGACACCTTCCACTACTCTGTACACATCACTCTCCTCCGATACCATCAAAATTTTCCTCCATCAGCTTCGTGCCCCCTTGGATCCCGCTTTTGCCAATACCGCTTTAAATAATATCATGAACGCCCCAGCAAGAGCAGATTACCGTGACCGATATTATGAGGCCATTTCACCTTCTCATAGGGTCGCATTTGAGAGGTGGCGATCATTCGGGCTTGTTTTACCCTTCGGAGCCATCGACTCTCACATGGCCGTCCCGAACAAATGGCTTTTCTCTGATGGCCGCCTCATGCTTAACGATAGCGCTAATCCATTCGAAGGATGGAAGTAAGTAGCGCAGTCGTAGACGAGTATTTTCACTTATCCTCGTTTCAGCATTGACGAAATATTCAAGGCCGGCAAAGATCACGGTACGACGGAAGACGACTTGATTGGTTGTCTGTTCTTCTATATCAAAGACCAACTCGTTGAATTTTCCAACCGGCTTCGTCGATTCAAAATACAGATTTATTCCTTCGATCAGGATGCTAGATTGCTTCAGCGAACTTTGAAAAGCAACGCATCGTTTCCGCAAATCTTCGACCGTATCGAAGTGTCGAATATTGTGGACAAGAATTACGTCGGCATGTCCGTCCTATCCGACTGGGGACCTCTCCTGAACAAATCTAATCACCACTCCGCCATCGTCGGCCTCTTCATGAACTGGCCAGCATGGAAAGAATCTGGAAACGCCATGTCTGCTTCATCAGATGCCAATCTTGCGATAAAGAGGATGCTCTCCTGTCCTTATGCGGTACGCATCGACTGCATCTGTACTCTCTTTCTGACTTTCCGCCAGGGATTATCTCCGAACCTTTTTCCCGAAAAGATGATGAGCGTCATGAACAATCTGAACATGTTTCATGATACGTCTCATCCTTTCGAGGAGTACCTGAGGGACGAGAGGGAAGAAGTGATCTCTCGCAAGGCTGGACTTCAACGTCGCCGTATTCATAAAATTTTACCCCACGTATGCTTTCTCGCCTGTATAATTCTGCACGTCATTGACCTCTCTTCGATGTAGCGCTGTCATACGAAACTTGGTATGGCACAAAGCGAACTCCCATGCATCGACTCCGCACAACGTTGGTATAGGGTGGTGAGTCTTGTTAATTCCTTTTATTTTCTATACCTTATCGCGTTCATCTGTGTAGGCTTGTCTAGGTGGAATGACGTATTTCGAGCGCTATGCCGAGTGGGGATTGGCAGCGACACGATTATAGTCTATGATAATTATGCATCCTGAACAAAGGTAGTTACCATTCTTCAACTTGACCTGGAAGTGACGTAACGAATACCATGTAGCGCGAGGGAGATAGACTATAGAATTCTTTCAATTGGAGAAGGTTAAAAGAAGGTACGGTAAGTAAGGTACGGTAAGTATTGGTTTCAGGAGGGATATTTACGGAGTGAAGAAATGTAAACAAGAAATGCAATAGTCAGGATCGTTCTAAGAAGCGCCGATGCTAACAGAAGCACGAGAAAACCACTAGTGACATAATAGCACGGAGAAATTTTACCGATTGAGGACTGCCTATGTATGCCTATAGCGTCCGAGTGATGATGTCAAGACACGAATTTCCTGAAAGATATCGCGGCCACTCACGAACAGCGACTGACTGGGGTCCACCGACATTAATGTTTCGGTCTGATTCAGCTTTGGGGCTCTGGTCTACGTCGTCACTAGAAGAGATGTCACCGTCCCTTTCTGCAGATGGTTCGCTCTTGTCGTATGACTTCATCAATATGGAATATTCTTTCAATTTATCTCTTATAATAAATGAGTGGCATCCATGGTTGATTTGACGTAGAACTTACATGTCACAGGGCAATCCTCTATACAGTCGGACACTGAAGTTTCAATGTGATCAGAGAGCACATTTGCGATCGCTGAAGCAAATAAGTATTAGATAGACAAGAGAGTCAGGTAAGGCCTACCTTCGTCGTTGATCATTTGTAACTTTAGCTCTTTTTGTTTTAGAAAACGAGTGGTGTCAAGACTGGCAGTGCGAAGTCCACAATGCTCCTGGAGATGGCAAGCCATCTCAAGGTTCACGCGGCTGACAAATAGTCCACTGTCCCCTATGTCTATCACCTCAAGCTTATAGTAGTTTCGCCATCTACAATCAGTTCCTTGTTTAGCACCTTGAGGATCCGTAGAAAGGTATATCTCGGGAAGCGTGATAGAGTGGTCTTTTGCGTTCTGTCGCATAAACAGCAGATCAATGAATATGTACGGAATGTCAGGGGTGTAGAAGTATGAATGAAACTCAGAGTCTGTTTTCAATAGGCGGATTTGGAATCGCCTTTTGTTAACTGAATGAAATATGGTCAGTAACTACCCCCCAAGCAAGTGATGGGACGTGCTATGAGAGACTACGAAGCCTGGGTGATGGGTATCTTCCAAACTGTCGGATAACTCTGCCAGTATTCGCGGCCCTTGCGCGAACCAATTTGCTAGGTGTTTGGACATTGCTTCTGACGTCAATTCCAGAGAGCACGTGAATCCCAAGCCAAGAAAATCGAATACTTCGGGGAATAGGGAATGGCAGCGGCTTTCGAGTTCATCAGGGGGTGACTGTGTACGTATGAACCTCCAAAGTCCATTCCTAACTTCCAGAAATTCTCCGCACGCGGAAGATTGGACGGAAAGCTTGACCTGCGGGATCCCCTCATCTGGGCAATCCACTCGGAATTGATGATGTTCCTGGAGGTCACTGACGATGAACGCTCCGACTAGTGTGGAGCCGACTATGTCCACATCTACGTCAGGAAACACACTCCATGGCGGTCCAACCGACATGACACGGTAGTAAGAGGAAAGGTACTCCCGTTGAACGCTAGGCTCCTGTCCCAGAAGCATTAGACGGTCGATTGAAAATTGCACCTCTGGCGACATAGAATCAAGAATGTCTTCAAAATCGTTCACCCAAATCTTGGGCAATTATCCAACATTGTCAATGCCTTTAGTTCATCGAAAACCAAACGGCCACCTGGAGCGCAGTTTAACGTGTCTCTATTCTGCCACAATCATTTTACGAATGCTATAGAGAGGTAGAGGTGAGCTTACCAATGTACTGTCCCATTGCGTGTGTAAGAATTTGAGGACGCTCTATGTGTATGAGGTAAGTTTAGACAATCTCATTCCGCAGATAGGCAAAAGAACTCTATGACGTACACAATGACTATGATACTACGCAAGTAACAAGTTAACACCAACAACACATAACAAATATATAGAACTTACCAATACAGATTCTACAAAGGTCGCAAATGTTTATCGAAGAGGGTGGGGAATTTATAAAAAGGAACTTCGCCTGGGTTGTTTTCAGCCAAACTGTAACAATGCAAACACTCATGAGGATGTCTTACCTGCCGTCCCATGGAACACCAAACACGGGCGTTCTTTTGATTTCACAACACCGTATAGCTGACGAAGGTTCGGGTGTCTGTTCTCCTTGTTTATTTTCCGTTGGCCTGATGGTAACAACAGAAATACTAACCTTGGTGCCCGCACGATGCAAATGAAAATCTCTTTCCCATAACTTCATGACAGTAAGTATTCATTGTTATCAAAAAGGTTCATGCCTTTTTAACTCACCAGAAAGACCTGCCCATCCGGAATACTCCCTTACAACGACAACACGGTTAGAGATAGATACATCCGCGGTATATTTGATGACTTCGCCCACTTGAATTGATTCGTCATCTACTCGGTCGGAGATGCATTCCTTCGACCATATGTCGCGGCACTGAAGGTCGCCATGAATCAGACTGTGGAACTAGAATTTCATCAATTATCATATCTTCTTAAACAACTTGAGATCGAGCACACCATGTTGTCGCCGGAGGAGCGTGCTCTAATGTGAGATACATCGCGTTGGATATCACACGTGATGGTCGTCAAGTCTGCATGAGACGATTAAGACCTGTAACTCCATGGGTAATGCGGGGAAATTGATGCGCTGGATGCCAAGTTTAAAGAAAGCTAGAAATTTAACTCATTAGCGATGTCTCCACGCACACGGGAGTGTCGAAAACAACCAAAAGGTTGGATCTTGCGCCCTCCATTACTTTTCGGTAGCCCTGAATCTTCTCTTGAACGTCCTTCGAAGTTAAGATGTTTCTTGACATTCCTCCAAATGCCGTAGTTGGCACGCTCAATATCGACGACCTTAGTAGTGAGGTCAGATAGAAATCTGAGCGCGTTGTCAGAATCGGAGGCTTTGCTCATTGTAGAAATAATGATTACTTCTGGAACTCTGCGCAAGCGCTTTTGAGATCCGTCATGTATTCGGCGCTCTCAGAGTCAGCGGATGTATTGATGCCAACGTCACGAACGATTATCACGACTTCAGTGATATCTCTCGCGAGGGACCTGTACATCCTCCTTGTTCTTTTCGAATCGCTATTAAATATTGAGATGAGGAGTATAAATAATCCCAAGTAATATCAGGCTGACCTCCAGGTTTTCGAGAAACACGACAGCAGCACCAGCAAGCCCTTTTACAAAACTGCCGGCGACCGGCAGTGTCTCACCCGACCGCAACGACACCCTTTATGAGCTCTATGGAAGGCAACAAGAAATTGTTAGAGTTTTGGGGTGGGTTCTTAGGGGTTTCGAGGAAGACGTTGAGATCCTCATGGCTGCAGCGGTAGCATTCATTGACCGCCAGGAGACCGAATTGGCCCGGTGATGCCGCACCATCAAGGAAGAAGCATGAAGGACGCGATGCGTGCACTTAGGATCGTACATGCACCATAATAGGAGCTGCCGCTGAAATTTTATTACTACAGCCATAGTTAAGACACGAATAGAGAAAATACATTGTCCTGGATTAATCAAACGGAAACTTTTGAGGTCTGGAAGGATGTCGCGAGCGCCTCGCAGTTGAGCCGATTTAGCTATCACGAAACGATGATAGTTAAGTTGCTCTTTACCATACCTCTACCGTATGGATCTGGGAAGCGGACAGGAAGATGAATTACGAGGTGACGTGGTTCCAGCTAACTCTCGGCCCGCGCACCGGCGTTCAATATTTTTGTGAAAGCCGGCCGCGGCAACAACGGCAAGCGTATCCTAGTTTACCCCTAGATACGCAGATATCCAAAGTCTCGTTAGTGACAAGTCCGACTACAACAGACCAAGATGATACAAAAAGATACAGTAAACGACCGAAGACCCGTAAGTATCCGTCAAAAAGTATCCAATGAGAAGTAAAATAAACTGGGAATAAGTATACATCGAAACCGAGAAAGAGGGGGTATCTTTCACAGGAGAACCATCGCCCCCGCGCGATAGAAAACAGCACACCCCAAACCGACGTACGCAACCTGCAGGGCTCCGCTCCACTGTGAACCGTCAGCCCACCCACTCCTCATACGCCGATTGCATCAGCAACACAAACGCCTGTGCCTCGGCACTATCCGATCCCTCGACCCCATATGAATGCGGATTCACCACGGGCGTCAGCCACCCGTCAGACGTGAAATGTTCGTACCTGAGGTAGAAGTCGACGCGGGGGCGGTTACTGGTCGACGTTGATGTGGAGCTAAGCAATAGTTGAGAAAGTAGACGTCGTCCCACTGGCGTAGAGGGCAGTCCGACTCCGCTCGGCCTGGCGTATGTAAGTTGTGTCTCCGGTGACAGTGTATAACCGATAGACGGTATACGCCATGAGGGCTGTTGAGGCGCTGTCATAGAATGTTGAATCGTTGTCCACGTAATTTCGGAAAATGTGGGTATTGTCCTGGGCAATTTTTTGTAAGTCGACGTTAAGAATAAGAGAAAGGGACATACGACTGCTTCGTACATGGCTTTCTGTATCTCAAGAGTCCAAGAAATAAGATCATCCATTTCGCTTGAGAATGTGCTTTCGTATTGAGATTTCTGGATGGTGGCGTATACTCTGAGCATTCCAGCCGCAGCCCATCCATTACCTAGAACTACGATCAGTTGAACGACCAGAGAGAATGCAAAAAGCATACGCACCCGTGGACCAATGACCAGGATCCGTGCCTGAACTTCCCAGTACAACGTGCTGCCAGAGGTTATTCGCGTTTGTATCCAGTAAATTATTCCTGTAAACCCTGATCTGGTTGTACGCCTCTGAAACCAGTGTCTCGTTCTCGGTCAGGACACCGTAGTATGCCAGGAAAGGCGGAACCATATACACAAAGTCGCTCCTGGGAATGCAACATAAATATTCGGATTTCCATACAAATGAACAAGATGCACCAGAGCTGTGTCTGCGAGACCCTATGGGATATGGCCCCGTCGCTCGACCGCGACACATTGTTCAGCAGAAAATCTAACTGGTCCTTTGCCGCGCCTGTATAGTTCAACCCATCCGAGTTGCCCTGGCCCGTCCAGCCTGCTATGAGTACCGCAACACCATTTGAAGCCGGATCCGCCGCGCTTCCATCCGACATCAAGGGCTGGGCCCCAGTGTGGTTGAGATTCGAGGTGGATCGGTTGGAGACAATCTGCCTTGCCATGGAGAATACAGGTGCGAGGGCGGTCGTCATATTATCCGGCACGGTCGACGGCGGGGGTAGCGACTGGTCAGAAAAGACTGAGTACACCGTGCCTCGGTTTCGAGAAGGGTCTGCTGGCGAGTTCCTAATTCCCAGCTGGGTATGATGGTTATCAGCACACGTTCGCATGCAAGAACTCGCGGTCAACGCACCTCTGCTGCGCTGCCTCTGCGAGTCGGGACTGCACATTGGAGACCTGAGCAGTCGATAGACTGTCGCTCGATACCCCCGGCCAAAAGGCAGCAGCAGCTACCAATGCTACCCAGCTCCACCGTAGTCCAGTCATGGTGCAAAAGATGGTGGTGGTAGACGGGAAATAGATAAGGTCCACGTTCTGGAGGCCTTGAACGTCGCCCGGTGAAGCAAAGAGCGAAGAAGGCTTGTAGTCAATGGCAAGCAGACAGGCCGAGAGATCGTTCTATCACCATCTTTTTTTCGTGATGTCAGGGCATCAAGGAGAGACACCGTGGCGCCAAGTACGGAAAAACTTTCCGCAATATTGTATCAGGTGATCCGGTCCGAAGACCGCTTAATACGACCTGTGTATCTACCGGATGTTGAACACGTTGATTCCAGTCTGTTGGGTGCTGCTAGGATAGGAAGCTTGCTTCAGAGGAAAAGATGATCAGTATAAATTATATAAGAAAAGGAGACTGCGTTGGAAACATCAAGAAAACCTGGGCGATAGGCTCGGCACACCACACGGACGTGCTGCGGAACGCAATTAAACAGTGACGGAGTTTTCCTGCGCGGCTCCCGTTGGCCGAAAGGCGCCAGAGAACATTGCGAATAACATCGATTCTTCTTGCCTTCGTGTGAAGATAAGATCTTTTAATAGCCTCACCTTCTCCCGTAGGAACGCTCCTTTTGCCGCGATAAAATTATAGGGTGATGAGACGTACGTAAGTAATTTCAAAACTCTGTGCCTGATATCAAATTTAAAGTTTCGCCTGGAATGAGCGATCGGCATACGGCACTGAAATCATCCAGCGACGCGCGTCGCGACATAGCTGTCAAGAAAGATGCAGAATATCTGGAGGGAATCGTAAGGGAGGAGGGGGGTAGGCAAGAAACTGAACCTGTATCCGTAGTCCATTCAACGCAGACTGAATTGAACAGGAACAGCATGGGAAGTTTTGGAAATAAGCGCCAACTCACATGCGTGGCTCTTTTGGCGTCAATTTGATTACGACATGGTACATAAACCGTCAACGAGACGTAGTACACGTTCATCACCAAGGATACAACATGTCATTTCGGTGAAACATATGTTGACCGCTTGATAACCGACCTATCAACGAACTGCTAGACGGGGAGGACGTGCAAGTCTTCAAGAACTGCGAAAAAAATGGTGACTCTATTGATCATTCAAGAATTCAGTTGACCGCGCGTTCCGCGAGCTACTGTATGAACTAGTATATAATTAGTTCACAACCCTTGATGAATTAATAATGATACAACCCCAATATCAAAGCACATCATCCATCCGGCGATTTCTCCATCCCCAAACAGGGAAGGTTCGAGGATCCGTCATCCATTGATCCAGAACAATGCACTCCCCCACATAGCTAGGCGCCCTCAGTTCCCTCGCTTTCTTGGTCCAGTACCTGAACATCGACACGTCGCCCAGAGCCCCATAGCACATCGCGATAGCATCGATATGCTTACGGGACTCAAACAGCTGCAACCCCTCCGCTTCTCGCAGCTCTAGCGCGCGTTGATGCATCCGAATCATGTAATCATCCGATAGCACCTCGCTTGCGCACCATGCTTCGAAGCTCACCACGAGCCCAGTGAGGCGGGTGAGTTCTTCTCGGGCGAAGTCGCTATGGATGATGGACCCCCACGGGAGGATGCAAGATGGGCAGAGACAGTCAAAGTTGAACCATGCTCGGAGCTTGCTGAGGCGTTGTTCGCGGTCTACGGAGCTGTCGATGTATTGGATCGTGATCTCTTCATTGAACCCGATAGCGCGGACCGCTTCCAGAGTCAGTGAAAACGAAGCGGGGTCCCATTTCCAGTGAGCATTCGGCGAGCAACTATAAGAAGTGGGTTCAAAATGATTGTCGGACGAATAGAACAAACTTGCCCACCTGTGGTTGCATCGGCTGATCTTGAGGAAAACGGCATGATGGGTAGCTAATTCGGGATTATCAACGGGTAAGTCGATCAAGAGGCGGTTCGTCTGCATGATAGCTTTCAACGGGTCCTCGAGCGGCTGAGAGTTGGCAAGATTCATGAATTCAGTCCTTTCCTTGGGATGGACCTCGGATAGCAAGGAAGAAATGTCGGATAGGGTGGCAGACGAGCTGCGCGGCATAACGATTAGAGGATGTTCGACGAGAATGATACTGCCTGCGGGTATGCTACGACGAGCGAAGATACCAAGGCCTTTGGACCCAGCATGTCGAGTTTCGAAGGGGAGACGGTCGTAATAGGTGGTATAAGGCTGAGTGAACACTCGTGGTAGGCATTTCATCACGTCCTCGTGCAGCAAGGTGGCGCATTTAAAGTTTCCGAAATGAAAGATTTGAGAAATATAACGAGGTTCGAGGGCACGGCTGATGAGTGTTGAATAATCCTTCGGTAGGTAGGAGAACCTGGAGGAACGATGGCGGTGAGGTGAGTCTTCGTCATTGGCCACAGGCAACAACGGAATGGCTGCGAGGTCGAAGTAAAACTGTCTGAAGGAAGAGAGTAGATGCTCGGATCGTTTATAAAAGGTGGAATGTGGCGCCTAGAGCCTCTTGCACCACCATCTAAAAAGACGCGACAATGGAGCTGGGAATGTGCCACTGAGTTGGCGCCTTGTTTGTGCGCCTTTGTATTTTCTATTGAGCACAATGGCACCGTGAAATAAGTAGCTGAATACGCACCTCTTCACAGTAGAACATCGGAGAAAATCAGCATCGAAGAGCAGATGATCAACGTTCAACTTGGACACGGGGTCCTAGAATGACAACCGCGTCAAAGCATCACAACCTTGCTGGTGAGCAGCTGTGCTAGAAAAAACAGGATGGTCGAAGAGACGGGGCACTATGATAAGACAATGTATCGTCAGAACCGAGTCATTCGGATGTGCTTTTTGTAGCTTGCCTAGAACAGCGGAGGCAATATGATCACATCATATAGAACATCACTTCAACGATACCAACGGCTGCTATAGCAGCTTCGCAGCAATGATGGTGATGCAGAACAGAAGTCCGTTGACGGAATACACAGCGTGTGAATCCTCAAGGAAGGAAGGAACCACGCTAGAAAGACCGCCGCACAGCAAAGGGAGAGAAACCTATGCAGAAGTGAACTTCGTTTCGTCACGGGAGAATACCTAAACAGTGCAGAATCGACAACATACTGGGAAGTTGGAAATTGACATCGAGGTAAAGTTACTGACGATCTCGGACATTGTATTTTCAAATTCCGAATTTGAACCTGAGTAAGCAAATATCACGAGACGTGCCAAGATTTCGCGGTACCTCCGGTCCGAGCACCGTCGGCCTCGCCTTTGGCACCATACAAACGCGCACTCGGTGCAGTACTGCTCTCAGGGCTACCGGTACCCACTAACTCGCCGCGTCACTAATAATATCGAAAGACACTTGACCCTGATTCCATAAAGTTGTTGAAGGTTATGCCTATAAACAATTAGTCAACTTTTCGTTGTCAAGACTGAACTGATGACCAACTACGACTCCTGCCTTGGCCTAAAAGTATATCCTCCATTCAAATCTGGTAGAAACTAGACCTATGTTCTATTCGTGCACCTATCTGAAGTTCACCATCTCCACGGGAACAAGAACGGAATTGCGCGTGCAATTGTCTATTATTTCATAAATCTGGATATCTCCGGGTTTTAGACCGCGTCGGGGTATTGGTCGACGAGTGTGGAGGCTATATTCCATGTCGTTTCTCTTGACCAATTCTTCATAGTGCACCGAATCGTTGGGACATTTCATAGAAGTCGAAACGAAACAAAGAGCAATCAGATTGCGGTCGAAGAGTACAACAACGTGGTCCTCGTTCTCCGCGGACAACAAGCCGCAGACCATAACAATCATAGGTCGATTACGACAGACGCTGGGAACGCCTTAAGCGAAATTATCACACCGAGAAAATAAATGAAGACTAACAGGAACCCGACCGTCGCCTAGCCATCGCCCGCTCGGCCTTGTCCCAAATAACACGCTCCTCCCTCGCATTTCTGTCCCTAAAGGGCTCCGTGTCTCGCAGAAAAATAAGTCTTCGGTCCTCTGCGCCCTGCAACCGCGCGATAGCATCTCTAGTTTGATGGGGATCAGGCGTGAACAAAAGTAGCAACACGCAGACACGTAAACTGGAGCAATGTCCAAGTATGAACGCCACTGTGCTGCATATCCGTGCCGCCTTGTCCGGGTCTATGGGCTGCGGCTCGGCACGAAATCAAGTGCCAAATGCGTGAGATTAGAAAGTGAGTGAAACCCCGTCCATGATGTCCAGTCCATCGAGTCGTTGATAATGGAAAGGTGTGTTAATCGGGAATAGAAAGGAAGGTTCAGCTGGGGGTAGAACCCATGAAGTATGGTAGGAAACAAGACCGACAGATGAGTCGGCCGCAGATTCGAGACAGCTGTCCCGAGTCGTTCGGGTGAGTGACAGCTCGGATGGCAGCGTGTCGGGATTTGCGAGGTCGGCACGAAGAATATGGTTAGATGAGTTACACCTGCACAGGCGGCCAGTATTTTGACGGTCCGACTAGTTTCAGTATGGATGTCGACGGAGAAACAGAGAGACTTTACGTGGTCGAGGAAAAACCGTAGACTTTTGGCGGTCTCGATGGTGCGGAGGAAGTTACGAATGGTGCTTTCACGACGGAGGCTGACGACCTGGTACAATATTGGGTCGACCCTAGGTAAGTATGAGCGAGGGTACTGTTAGGGATCGATAGTACGTACCACTCCTGAGCCCAGCTGGATACCTGGACCAAATTCAACGCGACCTGTCTGTCCACCCTTGCGGCGTATTCGAAAATCTCTTGTAGAATATCCAACGGAAGGTGAGGGAAC
>JAUDZF010000145.1:0-48806 GCA_030407055.1 Armillaria mellea
TAGACCATATGTAAACAGAGATAAAGAAATGATGGAATATTAACTCCATATAAATTTGCATCCCTTACATATGAGGTTCCCCGCCGAGACTAACAAGAACATAACCATTTGTTGCAACAACGAGAGACCAATCGCTGCACCCAACAAGGTAGTGATGATGTGATTAGAGAACTGGTAGATCTAGATGATTCCATCTTCATCCTGCACAGTCATGGCATGTTTATTGGTCAACTATGGGAGGAGAAAGTGCGAATTGAGATCAAAATTTCATTAAGCCATACAAATCAATCCTTATCCTATGTAGTCCAGCACCTTGTGTGAAGAGAAAGAGACAAAATAGTTATGCCAGAAGAAGCCACATGAGAGGAATAGTAACATGTCATACACCGAACATCCATTGCTCAGACATAATCCTCCACTGCCAACCACAATATCTGAAAAATCGCCAAAGAGAGACCAATCCCTGAAGCGGTAGACATGGGAACACATGCAGTATCACTGGCTTGAGGGTTGGTGGTGGCAAAATTTTGATGCTCAACAGGTTGACAGATCGTCGGTAGGATGTCGCTGCGAGAGTATCTTCCAAAGACCTTGTGGTAGACTCTAGTCACCGCGATACATGAGAATCTAACTGATGGTGCTTGGTGGTGCGAACTGTTGTCACGAGGGTAGGTAATGTCGTAGTTGGTCCAATGGTATGCGTCAAAAATTTGGTCAGTCTAGCTAAGCAACTCTTGCAACCATGACCGAGGATCCAATAACTCATGACATCCTCCCAAGAACTTGATACGGTGCTCGAATGAATAATAGAACAAATAAAGAGAATCATGACACATCGAAGCTTGGAAAGTCTCTAGAAACAGCTCTGCATGGAGCACACCGGACATTGGTGAACCTCCAGACTTGGCTATGAGGGTCAGCAGCCCTGCAATGTTCCTCACAGCCCAAATCTGTTGGAATGTGTCAGTGTTTAGGCTATCGACCTCTTGGGCAACTTCGCACACAGGCAGATGTGTCTCTGATACTGAGCAAGATGAACAGTAGCCAGTCACAGTAAAAAGGACCTACTTGCTGTAATTGCATAGACACTAATTACCCCAATGAAACCTAAACAGCTAGTACTCGGAGATGAAGACTTGGAGACAATCGAGCGGAACAAAAACGGAAGAGTGATACAATAAAGTATCATGTAAGTGCCATTGTGGAGATAAGTAATAGTTTTGACAAAGGTTATACATAGGGTTAAATCCTGAACGATGAGGGATAAGTTTTGTATGACTGCAGGGACTGATTTAGACTGACTCTGTGTTGTCTGATAACTATTGCTTGCAGCATTGGCATCTTGCATTCTAATTCTGGCCCAGTAGTCTTGCATCGACGACGAAGGTCATCACTGAATGCCGTTGTATCTGAGCAGTTGCCACCGATTTCTTGGAGAACATGGTTGATGAGTCTAGGACAGAAACTTTCAAGGTATCCTGGTATAGAGTGTTTGTTTTGATGTGCGACCTGATTATACTTCAATACTTCGTGTCAGAAAGGCAAAAGGATACGGGCTAATATTGGGCTCACAACCAAATGAAGCTGAACCTGAACATGTGATACCTTGCAGCATGCTCGCCTAATTTTCTAGACGTGGAGACAAAGCATCCAGTAGAACGATAAAAACCTATGCGGTGCAGGACTGCCCATAAGACATCGATCCAGTCTGTGCCGTCTATAATGTCGTTCTTGACAGGTTGTCGATAGAAGCCTGGCCAGCGGGGAGGCGTAGACGCAGACGGACGAAGGGCGGGATGTTTTGAGTATTTTGTGGAAGAGAAGAGTCGGTGTTGAGGAGAGTCATGATTTGATATTTGAATAAGGATGCAGATGATCAAATTGAACAAGGCCAGTGCATATATTGAGCTGAATTTACTGTCAGATTCTCAAGACCGGCATGGAGAAAGATACCACTTGCCAAGGATCCCTTTTTCGAGACACACTCCACCAGACCATCATCGAGCAATCAGTTGTTCGATGCTGATAGCGAAGCTGAATTGTATCACCTGGACTAAAAGATAGATGATATCCCAAATGCCACTTACTGGACGTGACTCTGAGGTGGTGGTATTGAAGCAAGAAGCACGTGTCAGCGACCGGCTCCGATCTCACAACCACGAACTTCCTCATCGCGGTAACAACCAGAAGGCCAACGCCAGCTTGCCACCAGGAATACCCTTCCCAGTATATGGATGATGACGAGAGCATATTCTGGAAGAAAGGGAGGGCTGCGCTGTCGATGCCAAAGGAACGGCTGGCATCCTAGCTGCAGGAAGTCTGCAACACCGCCTGCACATTTCGAACGAGGACCGGCAACAAGGCAGAACATCATATGACCTCCATCCTGTACCACCGACGAGTGTTAAACTCTGAAGAGCCTGCCTCTAGCAGACAGCTTGGATAAAGGTGCCTATTACCTTTGTACGTACAGTTGGGTGCATCACAGATTGTAACCTTCGATAACTGGCTGACTGACAGAACCATGTCAGATTTAACGGCGGTGTTCGAATAATCGATTTTCTTAGTGTTTACAATAACTGTGCGGACATCATCAGCACTTATATATGTCGAACATATGAGATCAATGCAATGACAAATGTGGCGAGCTGGTTCTATATCGTATATCTTGAATGGTCCATTCTCCATTGAATTACCCTAAGCCAAAGGTCCCGAAAGAATCCTTCAGTGTTGGCACTTGTGGCACCCTGTGATTCATCGGATGAAATGAATGTGAGCTCATCGTTTGCCAAGATCGAGCACTGAAGCCGAATATGACTCAACCGCACTGCGACACATTACAAGTATGAAATCTAGCTCCCTGATTCACTGGGAGATGTATAGCGCCGGCATCACCATTATCATGATGCATCTATAGCACCTCCAAATGGCCTTCCCATGCTTCTAGAGCACCTTACATTTTCAGCTTAGAGCAGAAGATGCACTTGTCAGTCAGATCCTTTCCAGTTTCTATGGGTGTGACGTGAGATGGTCGCATAGTTGCACCTGACACATAGGTATCTGAAGTTAACATTCAGACACTACAGGCATGTCAAACCCATCAGAAGCAGGAAATTTCCAAGCCCTATTTCAATCCCTACAGATACTTCTCAAAAGGTCTGGACAAGCCTGAGGTATGCCCAGCAAACCGGTCGAAATCAAACATCTGTCTAACTTATCCTTCAGTCAATGCCATCAGTTCAAGTGTACATGCACCACTAGCAAATGCTAGTCCTATTGGAGGCCAGTTTCATGGTGCAGGTGTCGAAGAACCATTTACAAAATGATAATAGGTCCATTTCAAGGAGCCAATTCTGAGCATTAGCCCTACGTGTCAAAAGTGATTCATGTCATTCGAACTGACAGTTCATATGGATCTACACCATCTGTGAAGCTTGAAATTTCAGTTATCTGTTCCCTTGAAACTGATTTTGTTCAGTACTCCCTAGGTATATATACTTGTTTTCCCCCAGACATCCAAGCATCTGAAGAGCCCCCTGTCCTTCAAATTTCTGAGTGATGTTCCAATTGTCCCTTCTTTTCGCGTCTTCTCTGCTGACCCTTGCAATGGCCACCCCTTCTAGGGGGGGTTGGCCACCTGGTCCCTTCACATGTGGCAACAATACCTACACCATTGACGCTGTGAAAGAGGCCATAGGGGAAGGATATGGTTTGTCCCTCATGTCAAATTCTTCTCAAGGCCGTGAGTCAGATGTCCGTACCATGTTTATATATTAATCTGACTGCGACGCAGTGGTCCCTTACCCTCACCAGTTCAACAACGTCAATAATCTGACCATGTGGTGTCTTGGTGATAGTAACATGGATACCATCCTCCTTGAAGAGGTACTTGAGACGAATTTCTCAGCGATTATGGTAGTGACTGACATTGAACTGGCAGTTTCCTATCCGTTCCAGCAGGCTATACATCACTGGCGATCCAGGTCCTGACCGTGTCATTTACACTCATGCTCAGGATGGGGCAGAGTACTGCACATATGTATTCGTCTCCATTCTACTGAGCCAGCTCAAACATTTTATTAGTGTTGTCACTGTCTGTGACGATATTTCTGGGAACCCATTTGTTTTGTGTAAAGGGTCTTAAAGACATGTCGATGATCTCAATAGTATCCAGACTGTCAGAAGTTTTACGTGTCCATCCATAAAATTTCAATTGATTTGTCCAATCAATTTCTCAAAGATGATTCTCTTGAAATTGAATCCGGGCTTTTCAGAAACTCTTGGCTGAAGGCTATGAAGACTCTGGAAAGATAATAAATGTATCAGATGACATCTGTAATTTTTGCTCAGTAGACTAGCCTAGTAAAACATCAAACATGCTCAATGGACGGACCCTACAAAGGACCTCAGTATTACCTATTCTTCTCGAGAGACTATACTAGTCCATGCGTCGAGAGGCAGTATGAGTGCATCAAGTTTGAGCGAGGTACTGTATGCATTACCCACTTTCAACAGCGTTTTTTACAGGATGACTGTAGGTGTGGAAATCACAAACGATGGAACCAGTCGAAAGGACAAGGGTCCATTGGAACATGGCTTGAATATTGAATCATGACAGCTGGGAGCCCTTTGGATGATGGACAAGACATGCGGGAAATGCTGGGCCACTAATCAAACTGAGAAACATTCATACGTGTGATCGACAGACCATGAAAGAACTGAAAAGCGACATTTCAGAATATCGAACTTTCATCTCTGTCGCACAATGTAGTCAAGATTTACAGGTGTCGAGCATCAGTCAGTGTAGACAAAAACTGGTGTCCTGGCAAGTTGGCATAACAAGAATCAGTCAACCCGTCAGTTTGTGCATTTTGTGTTTAGGGTAAACGGACATAGTACATGCTTCATCAGCTAGCATCTCAACAAGAATCACTTTCACTACTTGTGACCAGGATGGTCAGACAGGTCGACACATCACATGGTACATTTCATTTCAAGTTGGGCTATACAAATCAGTTTTTGAGTGGAGAGAGAGAGAGAGAGAGAGAGAGAGAGAGAGAGAGAGAGAGAGAGAGAGAGAGAGAGAGAGAGAAGATGATTATGTCAAAAGAAGCGAGACGAGAAGAATAGTAGTAAGTCATACACTGAACCAGTGTCAGTGACTAACTCAAACACTCTTTAGAGTCAACCCTATACCGGTAACACCGAGGGTTTAGTGACAATAGAGTGGTCTGGGCGTAGCCTCAGAGTTCTTAGACCTTAGCGAGGAGTTCAGTTAGGAAGTATAGACTTTAGTCCGAAGCTAAGGCTTAAGGCCAATAATACAGGTTCTTATATACGTTTCTGGTTATGCTATTAATAGTGCTACACCTGTCCTTGGTGCAGTTCTGGTATAGTATAGGGTTGGTCATGAAGTCATTAGTGTCATCAGCGCAGCGCTGTGTGTTAGTCACATGTACTTAGATAAGATAAAAGTGAAAAGTCATGACAATTACCCCCTCTTTAAGGCTATCGTCCCGATAGCTCATCTAGCTCCTGATACTCGTTGAGGGTGTCATCGTAGTCATTGACCATTCTGTCATAATAGAAGTCCACTTCATCAACCCATTTTCTCGTGCTGTATCCATTCTCCACTAGGAATACCTGTTGTCCCCTTTCTGTGACGTGTCATATAATTGCTTTTGGGAACAAGTCTGGGTCCTCGAGGGAGGCTACATAGATCTCTTCTTCCTCAGGGTGGGTGAAGCCTTCACTGTCCATCCAAATAGGTCCACATACAATCCAATAGTCAGCAATCAATTCTTTGGCATGCTCCAGCTGGTGGTAAGGAATCCACTCGGCTTCTTCCTTGGGGAAGCCTTTGAACTTTATGTGGTACCACCAGACACCTCGTCTGGCTTGGGTGTCTAGGATTTCTTCAATCTCCTGTTCCGGCTGTCCTTCGATAATGTCAGGCAGAGGTGGGGGCGGGACTTCTTGGTTTGGGAAGGCGGGTGGATGGTACGGGGTTAGTAGTGCTTCGTTGATGACATCATGGATTTTCCAAGTGACCGGGAGCTTGAGACTGTATGTGGAGTTTCCGACCTTTTCCAGTACTTCAAAGGGTCTGACCCGCTTGTCATCGAGCTTCTTCTTGGGTCGCGAGGTGGTGATGTTGGTTGCTTCAATCCACACCTTGCTGCCAATCAGATACTCTCGAGATGTTTCATTCTTGCAGTCATACTGCTTCTTCATCTGGTCGGTGGCTTTTTGCATGGCAGTCTGAGCCTGTGCTCTGGCTTGGTCCATCTCTTGGGCAAACTTCTTGGCAGAGGGTACATTTTTGTTCATGGTTCCCGTGGGTTGAATGACTGGGTTTTGGCTGTGATTCAGGAAGAACAGTGAATACCCGGTGCTGGAATGGACTTGGTTGTTATGCTGGAAGGCCGCAATCAGCAGCCATTCTACCCAGTTGTCTTGTTTGTGGTTGACGAACATTCGGAGGGACTTTTCGAGTTCTTGGTTAACTCGCTCGGTTTGCCCATCTGTTTGGGGGTGGAATGCTATGGATGGGTTGCCTTTGATCTGCAGTCCTTCATATAACACCTTGATGAACTTCAAGACGAACTGCTGTCCTCAGTATGAGATGATCTTGGAGGGCATCCCATGTTTGCAAAACACCTCGTCTCTCAGGATTCGTGCCCATCCTTCTGCGGTTAATGTTTTGTGACAGGGGGTGTAGATGACTTCTTTGGTGAGTCGGTCTACAATGATGCATATGGAGTCGTAACCTTTTGATTCGGGTAAGTCTGTGATCAAGTCCGTGCTGATAATTTCCCATGGTGCCATTGGTACCGAGTTCGGGTTTAGTGGTGCTCTCCGTTTGTCGGTGCGGGGCTTTGCCCTCTGGCACATTTCACATCCCTTCACATACTCCTCTATATCCTGCTTCATTCGTGGCCACCAGTAATCCCTGAGTACCAGCTCCTTTGTCTTGGCTACTCCTGGGTGTCTGGCCGTTACATGGTCGTGGCAGGTGGCAATGATATTTCCCCTGACCGACTGTTCTCTTGGTACATAAATATGGTTGTCATACAATATTACCCCTTGTTCCATCTTGAGTCCTTGTTCGTGAGTCAGGGCCATGGATATGTGCAAGTCCCACAGCTTCTTGTCTCGAGTGGCGGTTTGGATGGCTCGGTACAGCTCGTCCAGTGCCGGGATCTCCATGACTCTGAAGTGCTCTGGTTTCAGGAGGACGACGTCTTGATTGTCGCTTCCTCCTTGGTCATGGTCCACTCGTTGGGACAAAAGGTCCGCCTTCTTGTTGGCAGTGCTGGGTTTATAGTGGAGCGTGTAGTGATACTCTGCCAACTCTGTTACCCATCGCGCTTGTCACCAGTTTAGCTTTTGGGGCTTTCGGAAATACTGGAGGTTCATGTGGTCTGTCCAAATTTCGAATATCTCTTGTGCTCCCATAAGATAATGTCTCCACTCTTCTAGGGCGAGCATGATTGCGAGTAACTCTTTGTCATAAATTTTGTAATTTCATTCATTTGTTGTTAATGCTTTTGATAAAAATGCAACGGGTCGCCATTTTTCGCCTTGTTTTTGTGATAAAACGGCGCCAATTGCCCCCTCACTAGAGTCCGCTTCCATGCGGAACTGTCCTTCGTCTGTCGGCATTGCCAGTACTACTCCTCCATTTTGGAATGCATCCTTTAAGGCTTCAAATGCCTTGTCCTGCTCTTCTCCCCATGTCCAGCCTTCTTTTCTGGTTAACTTTGTCATCGGTCATACGATTTTAGAGTAGTCTTTGATGAATTGTTGATAGAAGTTGGTGAAGCCGAGGAAGCTCTGAACTTGTTGCTTCTTTTCAGGTTTTGGCCAATCCAGTATTCCGGCGATTTTGACTTCGTCCATTCAGATCTTCCCTTTGCTGATTATGACTCCTAGGTATTCGGTTTCCAACACCTTGAACTCGCATTTCTCTGGTTTAAGGAAAAGCTTGTTCTTCCTGAGGATTTTGAGTACTTTCTGCATGATCCTGTGGTGTTCCTCTTTTCCTTTGGTGAAGATGAGGATGTCGTCTAGGTAGATGGTAACCTTTCCCTCATTGATTAAGTCCTTGAACAGATCATTCATCATCGTTTGGAAGGTCGCCGGCGAATTAGTGAGTCCAAAGAACATCACCAGGGGTTCGTACAGGCCCCAGTTAGTTCTGAAGGCCGCTTTGAACTCGTCTCCTTCTTTGATATGCACATTGTTGTATCCCTATCTGACGTCTAACTTTGAGAAGTATTTGGTGCCTTTTAACTTGTCCATGAGGTCGCTGATTAAGGGAAGTGGATATCGGTTCTTTATCGTGATCTCATTTAGCTTCCAATAATCCTGTACTGGTCGCAGTTTGCTGTCTTTTTTCTTGACAAAGAAGAAGGGTGATGCCATCGGGAACTTGGATGGTTGAATTCGTCCTGTGGCCAGGTTTTCTTCTAAAAACTTGTCCAGCTCCTCCTGTTCTTTGGGGTTCAACAGGTATACCTTGCAGTCAAGACTGGCATTCATGTTTGGTATCAATTCTATGGCATGGTCCCAAGGTTTTCAGGGTGGCAACTCGTCGAAGTTCTCTTTTGAGAATATGTCTTCGAAATCTCTGGCCCATTCTGGTATGATTTCTTCATACAACTTCACCTTCTTTTCACTGTTTGCTTTGGCAGCTAAGTTGTTTGCTTTGGATCCCATGGCTTGCACGTGTATCACTTCCTGCACATCGATCATGAGGATCTGGTCTCCTTCTTCTATCTCTTTCCACTGAATTTCTGGGTCTGCATCAGGAAGATGGAATGGTATTGCACAACAGTGACATCTGACTAAGGACACTTCACCGGTTTCCCAGTTGACTAGGGGGTTGTGACATTGTAGCCAGTCATATCCTAGGAACATGTCTGCAGAACCTAGGTGTGTGACTGCTAGGTCCATGCGTTCCTCGTGGTCACTGATTATGATGTGCATGTCCACATGACTCTTGATGTCTCCTTCCTTGTTTTGGGTTCCGTCGGCATTATAGACAGGCGTTGCGAACTCATTGTTAATCACATTCAGCTCGTTGTCTTGTACAAACTTTGAGCTTACTACGCTGTGAGTGCAGCCGCTGTCTAACAGCACGTTGACCTGAAACTTTCGTCGCGTGTCCATTGTTTCCAGCTGCAGCTTGACCATGACGCTTTGGCCCGGTCGTCCTCAGATGTATCTGGGTGCCTGGTGTAGGTCGTGAAGCCAATCAATGATCAGCTCGTATCTTTCTGACCTGAAGTCCTCTGGCCCTACTACCTGTGTCAGCATCTCGTCGTCTACCTCTTCTCTCCGTTTCAGATGTACCCAATCCTTCAGGATGGCCATACATTTTTCATGCGTCCTGGCTTCCCGAATCCGGTGTTGGGTCCAGTCTGCCATAAAAGGCTTAGTCCAAACGTGGACTATTGGTACCCTTCTAGCTCCTTGCAGAGACATGGCAGTTTCCTGCAGGGTGTTGCCACTGTTCGAGTCCATACTCTCGGATCGTTCAGTTAGGCTTCCTGCCTCACTAGGAGGACTTTCTCACTTCGGGGATGGCCTGCATGCATCTGACTTTTGGACAGGGTCCCTGGCGCCAGCAGCCAACCATTGGCAGTACGAGAAGTCATCTTCCTCATCTGGTACTTCTACTATGGATACACTTCATGAGCTGGAAGCGGTGGAGCGACTACTCACCGATTCAGTAGGAGATGTCGGTCTCTCTGGCCCCCTTTCTACCGCCTGGGCGCCAGCGGGGTTCCATCCTGTGGCTTTCTTGTCGTCCGACAGGTCTTCATTGGGGCCCTCTGCCCCGTGCCCCAGAGAGTCATACTCTGTGGTCTTGGCCTTTGGCAGGCACTTGAGTTTCGCCGCATTGGTCCTTGCGAAGTCTGCCTTGGCCCCTGTGGGAGGCACTGAGTCTTTCAGCTTCAGAGGCCCGAGGGCATCCCGCTTACTCGACTCTGGCCCGAGTCCTAATACTCGTGTCGAGGGCTCCAGCGCCACCTGGCATGTCCCCTCCTTCACAGTGGGCTCGGATGTCAGTTCTTGAAGTATTGATTCAGTTTCTTAGTTGCACTCTTCAATGTTAAGTAGTGTATATTTATTTGGCATAACTACAGAAGATGTATTAGTCCATGCAGCGGTGTAAGAATGCATACCATGTCCCTTGGCTGGTGCGGATGAATCTACTGCCCAGCCTCGTCTTTTACCTCCTCGACCTTGCTCGTGGTGGTGGTTTCTTCCTTCTCCACTCCTTCAAGCTGCCCCTTCCAGTACTCTTGAATGGCCCGGATTTCTGCAGCCGTCTTCCTTCGTCATTCTTTCTTGCAGTCCCTGGATATGTGGCCTTTCTCACCGCAGTTGTAGCATTTGCCTTCGGCGCATAATTTGCCGAGGTCCATGGGCTGCCCTTGTCCTCCATAGGTCATCCCAGTATTGGTCTTCTTGTCACCAGTCGACTTGCTGCTCGATTGGTTCGAGCCGGCGGAGTGCTTCTTCTGGCTGTCATGGCCCTTCTTGTCATTGCTCGGTCCAGAGCTGCCCCCGATCGCCTTGTTGCGGTGGAAGCCGTAGTCCATGCGCAATAAGCGCGCTTTCCACTCCTGATAGGTGGTGGGGCTCTCAGCATCGTTCATCAGGATCTTGTCCTTTGATGACTGTCGGGCCGCTTTCTCGATCTGGGAGCACATCATCTGCTTGTTGGTGATGACATTGGCTTCCAGGGCCAGTTCTTCAAATTTTTGGAAGAACACCTCGCCATCACTATAGGTGGCCTGGCGGAGTTTCTCCCACTGCGCTTGTTTGATCTTAGCATCGGAGTCTCACCAAAATCATTTGATGACCACGGCCTTAAAGGTGTCATAGGCCGGGTATCACATTCTGCCAATCGCGGAATCATATAGCTCGCAGGCTTGTAATGCCCACCAAGTCTAGGCTTCTTCTTCGAAGCGGGAAACGCAGAAGACTACCTTGTGCGGGTGTCTCCTGAATCCCTGATCATGCACTTCAAAGTACATCTCTGCCTGGTTGAAGAACCACATGATATCGTCGGACTTTCCCTTGAAGACTGCGGGTTCTCTGGCATAGTTGGGTTTGGAAGTTCCCCAGGGGCCAGTGTCTCTGGCTGCCAGAACCCACTCAGCTGGTGGACTGGGCGGCTTTGGCGGAGAGGGGAACCGTGGGAGGTTCCATGTTCTTGAGTGATGGGGTCCGCTGCCTGGGGGTGTACCTGGTACTCCGCTGCCTGGGGGTCCTGATCCTCCAGCTTCGTTATTGCTGGCTCCAGCAAAGGGTCTTCCGAGTTTTACCCAGGGTGTCCCTTCTTGTCAGCCATATTGCCCGAAGGCCGGCGGGGACCTCTGCTGTGGTGGCGTTTGCTGCATTGGGTGCACTTCCTCCGCAGGGAGCCATGGTTCCGGTACCTTCAAGTACTGGAGTGGGTGGTACTGGTTCCATTGGACTACGGCCTGATGGATGGCTTCCATCCTCAGTATGAGTTCTGCATAGTGCGGGGCATCTTTTTCATACTTGGTATATTCTTCTCCGGCCGGGAGTCCTCACCAGGAGAACTCAACTGGCAGTCTTTCTATTACAAACTGTACTAGCTTATCAATACTCATCTCCATCGGTAACCACTTCCAGCAGAGGGGTGCTCCACTCGCTCTCTGCTTCCCTTTGCCATTCTTGGAAGCTTCCGTTGCTGGGTGCAGAATCACAGGTGTCGTACTCCGAGTGTCCATGACTGGACTTGCAGGGATCAACAGTGGAACCATCAGTCGAATAGGAGTGGGGGCGTGTGGGGGAAGGGGTATGACTTCAGCTGGTGGGGTGTCATCGGGGGTATCGGGGATAATGGGAGTAGGGTCCTGTGGCTGCCAGGTGGAAGGATGTGCTGTCACTGTAGTACTCAGCAGCGGCGCGGTTGTCATTTTGCCAGTAGGCACATTCAGGGAGGGGAATGATGTCCTCAGGTTCGAGGAACTCTCAGATTGGGAACTCCTCGAGGCTTTCCTCCGGACAATAGGGGGTGGTTTCGTGTACGGGGCTGGGGGTTCGAATGAGTATGACTGGGCTGCGCTCGCGTGGGGTGCATCGAGCCCTTCTTCTTGCATGGGCCTGCTCGGCGCGGCACTGGTAGTAGCCAATGGTGTAAAGGCTGAGGATGACGGTGATGGTTGGCGGGAGTACAAGGAGGTAGAGGTAATTGGCAGGCATGGTGGTTGGGGGGAAAGGTCTGTTGGACCACTGGATGCGACCAGTTTGGGCACATAGCATGCCAGGTTCTTGGGCCGGGGTTTAGGTGGCTGGGGGGTTGGGGGGAATTGGGGGATTTGCAGCAAAGGCTGCGAGGCTTTGGGAATGGAGTGTTCCTGCTCGTAACAAGCGGAACCAGGGATGGGGGGTCAGATGGTGACAGGGGTGTCATAGAAGTCTTCCTCGAGGTTGAGGGCTTCGTTGAGAACCTCTTGTTCCCAGGCTTGGCGCCATTGCTGGGCATGGGAGATGTCCTTTTTAGGGATGAGG
Source organism: Armillaria mellea (assembly GCA_030407055.1). Lineage (NCBI taxonomy): Eukaryota > Fungi > Basidiomycota > Agaricomycetes > Agaricales > Physalacriaceae > Armillaria > Armillaria mellea. Next base: position 12,559 of record JAUDZF010000145.1, read on the forward strand.
CAGGTATAGTAGTTTGCTTTTTTGTGCTGGATTCCAGCGGGAATGATGGGTTGCGGTCGGGGTGGCATTGCGCCGAAGTAACTTGAGACCAGTTGCGAACCTGGATACACAAGGACAAGCTTCAGACTAATTGTCAGCGACTAACTCAAACACTCTTTAGAGTCAACCCTATACCGGTAACACCAAGGGTTTAGTGACAATAGAGTGGTCTGGGCATAGCCTCAGAGTTCTTAGACCTTAGCGAGGAGTTCAGTTAGAAAGTATAGACTTTAGTCCGAAGCTAAGGCTTAAGGCCAATAATACAGGTTCTTATATACGTTTCTGGTTATGCTATTAATAGTGCTACACCTGTCCTTGGTGCGGTTCTGGTATGGTATAGGGTTGGTCATGAAGTCATTAGTGTCATCAGCGCAGCACTGTGTGTTAGTCGCATGTACTTAGATAAGATAAAAGTGAAAAGTCGTGACAACCAGTCAACTACTCATGCGGAATCCTTCGTGTCCTGGGCGTCCGTCCGAGCATAGCCGGAATTCGTCATTGAGAGGTCATCTCCCGAAGCAATAGAGGCAGGAACTGGTGCGGTAGTACTGGCTTCCGGCTTTACAGTAGCGAGACGTCGATATCCATTCTGCCGCGATGAATCTGTCTGGAACTTCCTGCTGTCGCTGCGAGAGATCACTCTAAAAACTTTCGTGTATATATGAGTCGCTGCCATACTGGAGAATGGAGAAATACGAGAAAAGATACGCCGAGCTGGCAGTGCCTGGCAGGCGGTATAGCGGGTGCAGAGTAGATTGTTGTCATGGTCGTTCCAATGGTGTGTGCGAAAGTTTTGGTCAGTCCAGCCACGCCTCTCCTGCGCTACGACCTGAGTATAGATAACTCTTCACGTCCTCCCAGAAACTCAATAATGTAATTGGTCGGATAAACGGCTTACGGAGAGAGGAACATGACATACTGAAACCCGGGATGCCTTTAAAAACCGCTCTGCGTACAACACGCCAGGAAACAATGAATCCTCGGACTCAGCTATGAGGGTCAGCAGCCCTACCATGTCTCTCACAGCCCAAATGAGCTGGAATGCGTTGATGTTCAGGTCGTCGAACTCGGAGACAATATCGTGTGAGCGCAAATGTGCGGTGGATGCTGAGCGAGACAAGCACTGGTCAGTCAAAATTGGTATCAGAAAAAAAACTTACTCACGGAAGTTGCGAACCAAGCACTGACCAACCATGTGAACACCCATCTAGCACATCCAGACTCATCAGGATCCCGCAACTAATGCACAACAAAGATCCAGAAAAATATCACATAAGTGCCATAATGAATGTAAGTAATAGTTTGACGAAGGCCTGGGTTGAAACCCTGAGTGATGAAGGATGAGTTTCGTATGAATGCAGGAACAGATTTAGACTAACTCTATGTTGCCTGGTAACTATCACTTGCAACATTGACATCTTGTCCCCTAATTCCGGCCCAGCAATCTTGCATCGATGGCGTAGTTCGACACTGAAACCTACAGTATCTGAGTTGTTGTCCTTGATTTCTTGGAGGATGTCGTTAATGAGCCCAGGGCAGACACTTTTAAGGTATCCTCTGCATTCGAGGATATCGTGGATGGTATAGAGTGTTTTCGTTTGGGTGTGTGCAACCTCGTCATGCTTCAAGCACTTCGGGTCAGCCAAATAAAGGAAGGGAAATGGATGTTGGGCTCACAAACGGACGAGGATCGCTCTAGATACATTCCGAGACGCGGAGTCAAGCATCTGGAAGTACAATATGAACTTGAAGGATCTTCGCGGTGTAAGATTTTCCATAAGGAATCGATCCAGTCTGTGCCATCCATGATATCGTTCTCGATAGGACGTTGATAGAAGCCTGACCAGTTCGGCGGTGTAGAAGCTGATGGATGGAAGGTGGGATCCTTCTGAGTGTCCTGTGGAACAAAAAGGCCCTCCGACTTGACGCTGGCGAGACTCATGATAGAAGATATCGAATCGGCAATAAGCTTGAAAGGCAAACATGTATATTGAGCTGAATTTTACTCTCAGATTCTCAGGATCACCATGAAGAAAAAATCCACTCACAGAGTACCTCTTTTTAAAATGGGGCTATATTCTCCCCAGAGACCCGAACCTTGCCTAGAAACCAAGTCTTCAACGTCAACAGTGATCTCGTCTGTAATTGCAGTGCCTCGAATGAAATGAAACCCCCTGACGCGATGATCAGGTAGTGGCGGTATGAAGCAAGAGAAGCACGTGGTCAGTACGCGCCTGGCAAATCTTTAGGCTTTGCTAGCCTGGCGAGCCGGCATTTGCGTCTGGCGTTCCTGAAGGTACCGTGCCATGTAATGATGAGATGAGATGAGATAGATACTCGCAGTACTCTAAACCTTTGTCATCCTTCCACTACGAAGGCAGACTGCTCAACACCGGCAGGAGCTACCTTGCGCATGTTTACGACTCGACCTATGTTCTCGTTGCACTAGTACTTATCTGAATTCAAGGTCGAAAATCGGGATCTTTTATACCAAAATATCATCTCATTGTTCTTCCTTGCGCGCTTTATCTTTTTTTACCTTGATGCACATCACATGGTGAGGACCTGCAGTTGCTCTTTCATATCACCAAAAGGATCTCTTCCTTCATTTTAAACGCATCTGTCCATAATTTCTTATTGGTGAACAACAGCTGTCAGAGAATCTCTGGAGTACCTTAGAATCTAGTTCTTCGAGGACAAAAGCCCGTTAGCGAGAAAGCTCCGCACAACACATGGTTAGAGGAATCCATTTCGCTCAATTGTTATTCAGAAATAACAGAACAGGCATTCAATTTAGAAGATCGGACTAAGAAGCTTCCAGGAATCCTTTGAGGTTCCGCAAATATCTATGATTTCGGGATTTAGTTCTCGTGCGATCAAATGTCTGAATAGACACATACCGGTCTTTCTCCTAGTACATACCTGAATGCGAACTATTCACAAGCTTGACGAACTCGATTTTCAGGACTCTCGAAAGCCACAGCATGACGGCTACTTCCTGCACCTCGTCTTGAGGACTACCGATATACAGTGTCGGACACGCGATCTTGTGTAAGATATCTATAATTGACCATGTCTTTAGGTTACCGGTGACTCGGAATTCAGATGGCCCTTGCCTATTCGCCAGTCAGACGAAGACCAAAGCAAAGAAAATCCACTCACATGGCGTTGTACACCATCGGGTTCTCCATGTACGCCTTGAAAGACGTCACGACATCCGCAGGCCACTGGTCCAGGGTGCATACATGCTTCTTCACAAAGATCATCGTCCCATCTTGGTACTCCTTTGATGCGGTCGTACCCTCCTGCTCGTGCTTCTTCAGCATGGCTACAAACTCTGTAGAGAATCTGTCGAGTAAGGAATCGACCCCTTTTTGGTAGAGCTCCATCGACGCTGGGGCGTTGAGGATAATCAAGCGGCGCAGGCCTTTTGGCGAGCGTGTGGCGGCATACTGGCCTGCGAGCATACCTGCAAAGGCAATTACACGAGTGATGAGTGTCAACATCAAATTGTCCGCACCTCCCCATGATTGACCTAGGAGATCAAAGCGGTCGTCGACGCCTAGTTTAGTGAGAAGGTTGTCGAGCTCATCCATGAACAACTTGGGAGTCCAGATATCCTTTGGGGCTTCATTGAGGTGTGTCGACCGACCATTGCCTAGCTGGTCATAGAATACAACAGGGATCCTACACACATATAGTTAGTACATACAGACTGTGAGTCACGACATATACCTACCCCGAAATCTCTGTTATTTCCTTGTGGACCCTAAATAGATTGTCAGATTCGGGTGATTGACACTCGAGTAAACCTACAGCATGCTTCAGAATGGTTAGACATGTATTGTTATAGCAAAATCAGATGATACTTACTATTCATGGGTGAATCCTGGCCCTCCGTGGAGAGCAACAAGAGGGACCTTGTCACAGTTGAGGTTGCCAAAGTACCTTGTACCACGTCTTGTAGACTTTGGAGCCGACCTTGAAGTCTACTGTGCCAGTAGTTTCGGGGACATGGTGATGGTAAAATGGAGGCCCGTCTGCACGTCGTTCTTAGGCATGGTTGGTAAATGGCTGAGACAAAGTGTGGAGTCTGCCATCAACCTTTCTGAAGCACTGCGATGTACGTTAATAAAAGAATACACTCAAGTTATTTAAAAATGAATACTTGAAATGTTTTGACCGGATCCTGGAGCAGAATTGCCAAACGTCCAGTTTAAAAGGGAGAACAAAGAAGTGAGCATTTCGAGCGCATGCAGTCACCAGTAAGGTAAAATGTCTGGCTCATGAGGGATAGCTCATGGCTGATCTTTCTGATCATTCCTGTGTGGTAATTCAATTGGGGATAAGGCAATGTCAAGAACTTGAATTTGCAATGGGAACGAACCGATACTGGTCATCACCGTGGTCCTTGCTCGTCATGCACAGTAACTCATTTGATACGACACGAGCATCCCCCCGTTCTCGAAATCAGACCTTGCCCAGCGCTACCAAACATTCTCGTCGGGCCTGTCGCCACTGGGTGTCCGGGTACATAGACAGCTAGAGACATCAGAGCACGGTATAGGTGCTCAAACGGCAGAATTTCTGTTGCGTTTTCTGTATGTAGGACTGAGAGAGAATTGTTTGCAGCAGTAGATTCAGCCAACGTGGTGACTGGACAAGGACGTGGAGCATGGGAAGGAAAAAAGCCGGCATTCGGGAACTTAAAGTTCCGCCAGACTCAAGTTGTTCCCGACCAAGTTCAACCTCGATAATTTGCATAAAGTCTCTCCGTTTATCATCAGCTCTTCTCCTCAAACTACTACAGCAGTCTGCTTCAAGATACTATGCCAGTGGTTACTGCTTTTTCTTACATCTTCTGTGTCAAATATGTGCCGATGTCTTTACCCTCCCGATGAGCAAATATCCAAGATGGTCCTGGATGGATAGCTGTGAGAGATGATTTGCCTATAAAGCCCGACTGATCGGTACAAGGCCGAATGACAGAAGTGGCATGAGCGTACTTGCATTCAGGTCATAGATATCTGAGATCCAACTTCAATTCCTGTTGTACGCAAAGCACATGTACGTACTTCTCCATGTCACTTTGTATCACTTCTACGTGCTGCCGATGACCTTTGCTTCAACGACCCTGGTTGCAATATTGGTAGCCTTGGACAAATATTTAATCCTTCTAGCCTCCGCAAATTCCAATCCTGTTCGTATTTCAAGTTGCAGGACACAGTTAAAGCAGGACTTGTACAACAGGTGTGTGAGAGGATATATATCGAGCATGCCCTATCTCTCCTTCTGCCCCTCAATGCCAACAGATGCCAATGACTGGGATGGGGGGTATCTCCAGCAGGAGCAAAAGCGGGCTGTCACTGCTGAGAAACTATATTCCGCCTCATGCTTGGAGCAGCGGAAGCTATGAGGGGAACCCGGTGGTATTGATGCGTTATTTCGATGGTATAGATCTACGCTTTTCTCGATGATAGCCAAGTACTGAGGTGCGAGTAACCTTTGGGTCCACTCTAGTAGTCTATACCGGTCCGTTTTCTCTCAGGGACCTCGATCAGAAAAAAGTCTTCCATATATTCAAATCCGAATCCCGGAGGCACTTTCCTCATATGCATGCCCCTCTCCGACCTGCCCCAGAGTCCCCACAGAAGAGGGAAATACATATTAACCATCAGGTTGAGCTCGTGGACGCGAAATTTCAACTTCCTTTTCATCTCAGGTTAGCGCTGTCTTTTTTCTGCTGGTACAATAGCGATCCTCAGGTCCCACCATCGTCCCGGATGACCCTAGAGAGAAAGGGGTCCACTGACAACCTTCCTCTTTACAGGTCTATTTAAATTGATGGAGATGGCTGGCCCTCGAAGCTATACCCGCGATGTCTTCCAACATCCCTCTCTCTTTGGAGACCATTTTGCGTCTAGGAACCATTGCGATTTGTATCTACGAGCAAGTCTCTTTTCTTCTTTGATTCACGGCTATAACTAATCACCGTTTCCATGTTTTAGCTACGTCCGCACTCTTCCTGCAGAATACAAGTTCTGGTGAGATAAAGGTCCTCAAATTCGACTCAAGTGTGTTGCTCTTGATATCTTCTTCGTCGAGCTAATAAGATCCTCCCTTACTAGTCTCATCCTGTTTGTCCTCATTCATTACGTCAGTATCGTAACATTGGTTATCAGCAATGTTGGGTACTTCTCGTACTCATTTAGCGCAAAGGCTTGCAAGAATTTCTACATGGTTTCCGTCATCATGAAAGGTCAGCGCCGCCATGTTTTCTGACCTTGCGTTTAATTCACTCCACTGTTCTAGTCCTACAGACCACGATATGCCAGTTCATCCTGGGGATTTGGTGGGTTCAGATCGAAGCTTGCAACACCATGTGCTGAATTTCTGACTGCATAGAGCATACAGCATTTCTCGATGTTCTGACTGCATCAGAATATTCCTCATTGTTTTCACTGTGCTCATCACGGTATTGGAATGGTTCACGAACTTGTATGGTCGTATCATGATCCAGAGTAACGGAAAGTGCGTTGCTCCTTCTATTCTTTGAACTGAGATCTAACCGGCGGTCATTTTCAACAGCTGCACTTCGGGGAACGATCCATCAAAGTTGGTGAACTGGACGTTTTACATTTGGGCTATGTTGTTCGTCGTTTCGGCCTTGAGCTCTCCTCTTTCTGCTGCTGATTCCATTGTTTCAGATACGACATCGCAACTCTGGGGATATCAACCTACTATCTATTTAGGGCCAGCGCGAACGGATTATCTTCGTGAGCCCTGGGTTCTTGTCTCATCTTCTCGTCTGACTTCTTGTCCTCCAGAATGACTGGTCTCGTGAAGGCCATGATTGTCGATGGATTGGGATACATCTTGATACTCACAGGTAGGCCGTATGCACATCCCACCTTGACCATACTTACCTAACCCAACACAGTGTCGAATACGTTGAACCTTGTCCTTTATCGGGCCTCCAAGCTTGATGCCCAAGCTGCTGCGTGAGTATCGTTATCACTACCCCATATTTGCACACTCACCCTCCCACTCTCAGCGCAAGCCTCGGTTTTGCATTCACCTGGATCATGTCTCAAAACATCCTTATCAAAACCCGAGGTGAGTATTTATTTATTCCCCTGCACGGTCATCACCTAACCTACCAATTCAGATGCGGGTATGCGTTCCATGAAATCCAGGAACCCATCCAGCGGACGTAACAACATGTTCTCTACTAGCCGATCGGATGATCAAACAGCTGGAGGTCCGGTGACGACCAAGGGTGGTATAGAGCTCGAGGTACAAGTCCGGATCGATTGCGAGCATGATAGCGGCGACGGGAGCAGAATCAAATGGGACGACGCGAGGTCGGATTGGGAGAACCACAAGATGGGTGTTTTGGCAAAGTGATGAGTTTTTCTTCTTTTAATGGGCTCGAGGGATGTGTACGTCTAAAGTCAGGGTACGGTATTTATCCATCAAAGGGAACAGGGGATACTCATTTATCCTTGTCCCATTCGATAACGTTGTCGGAAAAACCTTTCGCGAACTTGGAAACGATTTTCCTTTTTACTCCTTTTTCACTATTATTTATTCCGGGTCTGGGTCCAGTATAGGGACTCAGGAGATGTGAACTACGCAATTTCAGCAATGTAGATATCATAATAGCAGCCTCTAACTTAGAACACAAATGCCGTTGGTAGTACTATTCCGTAGCATAATAGCTCTTGCCAGTGATACACATTCTTTATATGATATTTCCAACGAAAAAATGTTCTAAAGCGAAATCCTTCGCCACAGATGCTTGTTCACATCTAGCCGGCCCTTTGGCATAGCTTATAAATATATATTTGCAATCACAGCAATGAAATCTTTGGGTCCTGGGATCCATGAAAGGTATCCCAGGCGATTGTCGTTACGGTACCGATAACGCGCTCTTTGGCTGTTTTTTTTAGGCCCACAAAGTGGCGCATCGCACCCTGCATCATATGGAATGCCAATTTTGAGAAGAGGAATAAGCGCATCTCGTGGGGGTGATGGTCAGGACGAATTCGGAAACTCCATGACCACGGAAGGTTCGGACCGATAACATGTGAAGCCGAAATAGTACATTTTCTGGTTTGCTTCTGACCACAACAGGCTTGGTTCGCCCTCCACCTTATTTTTTCTTTTCCTTCATCTCATATCGTAGAATCCACGAGATTTTGCTCAATTATCCCAAGAAACGTCTCTGATCTCGGGCATCGAAGACGACCGTGACCGTGACGGACCGAAGCCATTATTGATGGTAAAGCTCCAATTGTCTCCGTTATCGACATTTTCCAGCAAGATTGTCATTTCCTGTTCAGATTCTGTCTTCTGAAGTGGCGTGTCATTTACGCCGTGCCACTAGCCCTTTTCGCCGACTCGGATGCTCGATGGGTCAAGTTGTACTTATATATCAGCCCATCAGCTCCATTGATGACTCGATAAGCCCCGCTACTGGTATGAGGCATTCTGGATGTCTGATGGCGTCTTTGTCTGGAACGTGCATGGTTCCAATGGTGCGTGAAATGAAATTTGATTCCCGTGGGCCAACTCATCTTTACTTGCAGCGTATAGCATTTCCTCTACAAGCGGCAAAATCGTTCTTTGTGTAGGGTGTGAAGGATTTCTTTAGGGCGTGCAACCCACTGCGTATGCTGCCCATTGTAATACCAGAAATCTGACAGCTGAAATGCACAACACAGCCATCAGTGCCTGTGCACAATAGCGCCATGCGTCGTATGTCGTGAAATGCCGGAAGAAGTCTTCACGTTTTACGTTTTTCCAATTTGACCGTGCGACAACCATCGATTACCGTGGTTATTTCTGGCTCCAACATCTTCTTCAAGCTATCTCTAGCCACGTCGCACAACTATGGTAGCAGCACAAGCGCTGTCTTTCCTGGAGCTCCCCGTAGATATTCATTTCGAGATACTATGGCATATGGATCTGCGTGAGGCATTGCCACTGCTTCATGTATGTTATCACGGTACTATTACTGTCGGTCTGCTCATGAGGTCTTTTGCAGTCTGCCTCCAAGCTCTTCAACTCTCGGGAACTGTGGAGTCACGTCCTTCACGCGACGCGCAAGATATCACCCATATCATGTCCCCCTCTAGAAGACCTATCCGTGCTCAGTTGCAGCACTCTCAGAAAGATCGCGCACCGCGTTATCTTTCTACGGAAGAACTGGTCTTTACCTAGTCCTAAAGCGCGATATTGGAGGCGAACGGAAACGGGACACTACAAACCGGCGAGCACGGACGAGTGTTTTCTCGCCATTATCCCTGGAACACACCTTGTGGTAACAGGTTCCGCTGCAAGAGAGATTATCAGCTGCTGGGATACGAAGATTGGGAGTTGCGTGGGCATCATGACAAATGTAGGGAAACTACACTCAGTGTCATATCCCTCCTACGGTGTACCGGGCCGAATGGTGTTGGCATATGTGTCTTCTTATGACAGCATGTTGTGAGTTTTCTCCTTTGGATATCCTGTTCTGTGATAACTGATGCCAAAACAGAACTGCATATGCCACAGGAATCTGCGTGGATTACGCTGATCGAAGTTTAGTCACATTTGAACAGACCTTCCGTACGGAAATAGCTCTCGGGCAATCCTTTTCTCATTCATACATTACGCTCGCCATCAGTGATCGATACTTAGTCGCACTGGCGTGGCATACGCAAAAGCTTCGTGCAGGCTTTGGAATCAAGAATCTACAGAGTGCTATTGAGAGCGGACTCATCCTCAACGCCGTCCCCGAGGCATCATTGCCAGAACCGTCCATCAAGACTCACCTTGACGGTTACATATCCGGAAATATACTCAACGTCATCAAGCACACTCGAAACACGTACATCCTCCATCAGTATACACTGTCGCCCGACCTATCAGCCAGTGAGATATTTTCGCCGGCACCGATAGTACAACCCCCTCTACCACAGTTCACCTCGAACATACATAACTGCCCTTCGACTGGGCGATCGGTATCGCATACCTCCGTCCTTCCCGGCTACCGTGTTCGATACTCCTTCCAGTCTCCGGAGCACGAGCGAACGGACTGCGAGTTCTCGTTCCCGCGATGTGAGATGATGGAAGCCATTCCTGCTGCGTCGGGCAGACACGTGTTGGTTCATTACATGGACGGAATAGCCGGGGACCGTGTTAAGCTTTTGAGGCTTGCAGGGAATAAGAGCTGCTCAATGCACGATCTTCATCTGCCCCTGGAGATTAATCTTGTAGATCGGCTTAACGAGGGACGGGGAATGGGTAGTTGGCACGGGAATAGGAGGGGCAGTATCGAGATTGACGAGAGTTTGGGGGTGGTGTACTTGTTGATGGACGACGGGATTATATGGGCTGTTGGATATTCTTGAAGAGAATTTCACGGTGAGTCTAGTTTTGCTGCAGAAGACATTTGAATTCGAGACTGATGCTTTATATAGACTGAATAAAGACTATAATGTAATTTTATGTAATAGAACCTGGTGAGACCAATTCATCTTTCTTCTGAACCCTCGGGCTGACACCTCGGGTGTTACAGCGCAGGCACGTCGCGTCTCTTCATGAGCATCGTTAGGAGAAGGATACTTTTCACGTGTTGCGGTCTTTGGTCATTTGACGTCAACTTGTTGGTTATCTGACTTATAGCAGCGTCTTCCCTCTAAAGGGCAACTCAACTCGACTTCCTACCACGAACCCTTCCCGTATTCTTGACTAGCTTGCCGCGGACCTTCGACGACTAGAACCAGATGAGATGGCCGTTCTTTTGAGGTATTGCGAACCTCAGAAATGATTCTTTTACTCGCAGAACACTCAATGGTCCTTTGCATTCCGCCTTGCACCATCCTTGAAGTATATATAGTGTACAAGATGAGCTCTATCTGGCTGCCATCTTGCAATCGACCTTCTAGCCATGTCTTTCATTCGGGCTTCATTTACTGTCATCCAGGCCATCATGCACCAAGCGGCTCTGACGTGCCCAAACCCTACGCCTAAAAAAGGTCGCTACCACACGGAAGCCCATTTCGTTCTTCAAATAGCGCCCCTCATATTCTGGGTACGAAAGGTTTGTTCTTGCTTAAGCTCTACTAACTGTCTCTTAGATCCATTCAGTGGTGCTTTGGATTTTTGCCGCATTTGAGACACTTCTCTACCTCTCTACCTTATTTCCAGCGAGTACGCTCCATGCATCTACGCTTATCTGTCCCGCCTCTACGCTACCCTCACTTCAACTCCCTCCAACCCCGCTCTTCCTCATAGGTTCCGCCTCCATCCTCTGCGGATCCCTCATCCGGATTGACTGCTTCTACGCGCTCGGCGAACTTTTCACGTTCGACCTGACGATCCACCCTGAGCACAAGCTGATCACGTCGCGCTCCTATGCTCACGTACGCCACCCCGCCTACGCAGGGTCAATACTTCTCGTAGTGGGGATCAGCATTGCCCATTTCACGCGCGGGAGCTGGGCGGCTGAATGTGCGTTTGGGACGGAGTGGGGAAGGGTGGTAATGTACCTGCTGTGGGGTTTATGGTGGTCGTGGACACTGTCTGTGGGGATAAGTCGTGCCCAGGCGGAGGATCGACAAATGAATGTGCTATTTGGGGAGCAATGGGTCCAGTACGCGGAAGAGGTTCAGTGGTGGTTCTTTCCTTATTTGCTTTAGGTGGGGTCGGCTTTCGTGTTTTGATTGACTAGGGACGTATTTTTATACGCTTCCAAGGACTACATAATGAGACTATACATACTAGAACCCAGAGCTTACACAGCGGAAAGAGGTTTGCAGTGCTTATGTTAGTCGTTTCACTCTCCCAGGACTCTTCTTGTCAATATTGCGTTCAGGTAGGTGCAAAGGATCCCCGTCTATAGCCTACCTGACGGGTTCATTGTCAAGTAATAATCACTTTGAGCGCAAAGGAGACTCACACCAAAGTCGAGGCTGGTAGATGTGCAAGCGTTGCAAAGCTCCACTGGGGTTTTGAAGCAGCTGCTGGCACTTGTGAAGATCTGGGATCTTGAATCCTGCCAGTGTGACGCTGCGCAGTGTGTTGACCTTGAACAGTTGTACGGCCGAACAGAGGGGGAGGGCAGAACCCGAGATTGAAAAGTCTTCGATTGAGAAGATCGCAGCCTGGTTGACCTACCCCTTTCTAATCCACATTGTATCGACGAGAGAGATGTCGAGATGCTTGAGAGTTTAATAAAGCATCAAAAGCTCGTACAAGCTCTCGAGACGGAAAAATTGAAGGTCTAGCGTCAACGAGGCGAGGGGATACGATAAAAAGGCGCTGGAAACCTCCCTTTTTATGTTGCCGTGTCGAAACGTATTTTTTAGAGTGAGCGCTCGGACATTAGAAAGAAGATGGCTCTCCAGCAGCTGGTGAAGGCTGTCTGTGTGCTCTGTATTTCTGGGAAGCACGATGTGCAACTTTTGCTCGAGGACGTAGGTAGCATGGTACTGATAAAAGCGCGCAAAGGCTGTGGGGGTCGTCACTGAGGACGTCTACTATGGCATCGGCGAGTTCCAGAGGAAGGATATCCATGGCGAAATTTAAACGCCGTTCTCCCCAGGAGAATGAAACTGGTTAGGATCTGTGTTAGGTAAATGAATAGGGACGGAGTAGAGGATCAAGGATTCAATGACGGTGGTACAGAATAAAATGATTGCATCTCTGATTGCCGTGTATGGCGCCTGTATAGCCGGTACTTTGTGGATATATCAACGGCTGAACTCAGCAGCAGCAGTCGCACTGGCAAGCGTCAAGAATTGCCATGCTTGGCAGGCACCTCAAGCAGGCCTACAAAACAAAACGACCCAGTATGATTTTTTTTAGGTTTCCTTGTCGATGTGTTCTGCAGGACTCCTTATATGCCGCACTGGCTAACCTATTTTTAGGTTCGCGTCAGGCTTACGCGTCCTCGGCTGGTACTACTACGCGTCCCAAGCCGCCATCGTATTCCTGCTTCCTTTCTTGTACTCCATTCAAAGTTTCAAGTTAGTTTCAGTTGGGAAGCTCTTACTAAGTTACTTGCGATTTCCGCCCGGTCTTGCTTGCTTACACTTAGTGCAGTTGTAATAGATAGGTATAAAATGATAGACGACTGGTACACATTAAATTCGAAGTCCATAACACACCATGTCGTCTTCAACCTACAAATCCTTCGCAATCGTCGGCGCAGCAGGGCGCATCGGAAAACACGTCTTTGCCGCCTTGCATGACCAGACCACGACCTCCTCTATCCTAGTGATCACTCGTACGTCCTCCTCATCTGCGGATGCCATATCGCCCTCCCCCAAAGTGAAGATCGTCAAAGTGGAGGACTACAAGGACGTCGAAGTGATCGCTGGCATCCTTCAGGCCCACCACATCGAGGTCTTTATCTCAACGGCCAACTGGCAGACGGAGGAGGCGACCTACATGGAGGAGAAGGCACTAGTGGACGCTGCGCGGGCGGCAGGCGTCAAGCTGTTCGTGCCGTCCGAGTTTGGCGCGCCTACTCTGAATGCCCCGACAGGTATTTTCAAGGCAAAGGACGATGTCGCTAGTGAGTTGTAGATCCGGTTACTTTCGGGCATTGTCTGATACCGCCGACAGAGCATTTGAAAGAGATCGGGTTGCCCTCTGCGAGATTCTACGTGAGTACCATCGTTTCGAGGAAAGAGTTTGTTGACTCGGCATTCATGTACAGACTGGACAATTCTTCAGTTGGATACCTATTGCTTTGGGGTACCCATCCACGGGCAAGATCAATCTTGTAGTTGGTACAGGCAACACACCGGGATCATTCACTGCTGATGAGGACGTGGGAGGTACGTTGTGCGTTCCGAATCCAAGTGTCGCTCAATCAGAGTAGGTTTTGTCGCACATGTGCTCATAACTATTCCACCTTCCGAGCTGAACGATCGGATCTTCCGCATTGAAGGCGACAGGGTTTCGTACGGAGAGATAGCAGCGAGGGTTGGGTTGCCAGTAGTTAGAGTAGAGACTGTTCCTTCGGACAGCGAGCAGTTCACACAGTTCTGCACAATGGTGCAGAAGATGTTCGAGCAAGGGTATGGGAGCACAGGCTGGGATCATGTCTTGAAGAAGGATGCTGAGAGCGCCGGAAGCGATAATGCTCTTTGGACGGGACATGTGTGGAGGAAGGTGTCGAAGGAAGATTTTGTTAAGACCGGCTGATTTGAAGAATCCTACTTGATGTGTATGAAAGTTGTGTCAGATAATTGCAATGATCTACCTGCTGACATATCTGGCAAACATATATAAGAAACGCGTATACGGCCAATAGCAACATCGTAGTACACGGATCGTGCTAACCTTCACTTTGCGCCAGCCACTTTCGCCCAGCCCGAAGTGGTAGAAGGCGACAAGAAATACAAGGAGAAAAACAATGAAGAGAAAAAAACTGCTGTAAGCAGTAGTGAGTCCGAGTATTGCGCAAAATCATCAGGGAACTCACGGGTTATTCAGCTACCTCTACACGATAGGGATGCCCCGTCCGTGCCATAGCTTGACACACAAACGACGGTGACTAATGACCGAGCTAGGACATCTCAGTCTCTGCCGTATGTCAGATAAGTATCTTTCACCGGCAGAAAATACGAAACAATGGCGATTGACAATCGCCATAGAGTTAGATCAGCTTTCAGATTTCCTGGACTCGGAACATCCATGTCAGGAAGTCAAAAGCTAGGAAAAGGCACGAACAAGGGTGTATGCGTAGCCCCGAAGACGCGGAAGGTGAGTATCCTTCTCATCGAGTACTATATCTCATGCCTTGACGAATACCGCACAGAACCCTGTCGATGTAGGTAAGAGTCTGGTCGGATGAAGAGCACACCACGTGTCTGTGATGAGTGGTAGTGATTGACCACTGGTACGGGCAGTCATCTTAAAAATCGGATGGCCTTGTCCAGCGCCAGAGAATTCGACTGCGCTGCCGATATAGATCCTGGCGATGTTTGTGGTGACGACCTAGTTTGCATTGATCGATATTATGGACTGTGGCGCTTTCCGCTGCTCCTCGTTAGTCAGGTATCTTGGAATCGAAAAGTCCAATCTCGCAAACAGTAGGGTAACCTCATGTAGATTCCGATATTTGGGCCCTCCCTCATGGGCGCGGGCCATGATTGACGGTCCAAACATGAAAACTGACCATTTTCACAGGGCTGGCAGGAAAGAGCGAGTCGAGGACAAATGGCAACGTTTTAGTTGATGTTGAGTTGAAAGTCACGTTTAAAGTGAAATGCCCGGCTGAGAAGCGGAGTTCTAAAAATATGTAATTGCCGAGAACCGGCAGCGACCCGGGCGAGTTCGTGGTCTCGTCAGAAACACAGAGAAGTATGGCTTTTTTGTGTAAATGCTTAGGGAATGTAGCAGTCAGTGAGAGTGTTGAAAAAACGACAATTTCCTGTGGGTCGATGCTCTTTCCGGCCAGCGCAGTGGTGACAACATCATCATCACAGTGGTTAATAATCCTGATATCATTCTTTATGAGCCATAATAGATTCAAACAAAACTACTTCAAAACTAAGTGCTATAAGACTGTATTAAGACTTGAGGTTGAACTCGTAGGGGCTCTGACGACGTAAGACGATCTCACCCCATATCAAAGCTCATCGGAGTCCTAGTCTGGCTCGGATGCTGGATCTCCGTCATCCAGACAAAAGTTAAGCTCTAGGCCCTCATGTTGCAAACTCTTCAAGGTTTTCTTAGCCCTCTTATCAAGAGCGTAACTCCATCCTCGCCCCATCACCCATAGGTTGAGTTCTGTAAGATGTGGTATGTCGTGCGGTCGACGCACTCGCGAAGCTACCATGTCGACAAATGCAGAATTGATGAAAGAGACGTGAGCGTACCGAATGGTATGCAGGTAAACAGTGAGTTCTTGTAGGAACGGGATCATGGAGTGCTGAAGAAACCCATCTACCACGCTGACCTCGCTCAATTGTGTCACAAGAGACTGCATGATGGGACCGTAATTGTCTGCGGTGTCTGGTACCCATTCGTAGAATTCGATGGCGAATTCCTGCAGCCTGGGCATGAGTCGTAGGATATTGGCAAGGTTGTCGTCGAGGTCCGCATCGACGAGGCTTAACCGCGTTAGGGAACATTGTGACTGCAGCAGCATCTGGTGAAGTGCCCCCAGCGCACCCACAGGGCATGTTATTACTTGTTCTTCCTTTTCAGCATCGTACATGGTTGTTAGCGTGACTTCCTTTAGCGACGGTAACACCAGGCTGCGCAGAAAACTTGACGAAGACGCTGAAAGTTTTTCTACCGATGAAGCCATTACAGGACTCGAAGGATCCAGGGAAACAGGATGGATATTCGGGCTTGGCATCCCATAGCCATTGTATGAAAATGAACGAAGTTTTGGAGCTGATTTTACGACGGTGAGATATGTGGGGGTCAGCCGGTCTCTGGCAAATGGTCTAGCATCCGAGAAAGATACAAGATTGGATGCAGAGAAAGGGATGTCGGCCTCGTTGTGCATGCCTTTCAGATGCAGAGTTTCGAGTTTGGGAGCAATCTCAAAGGCGCAGATGTGTCCAGATGGTGGGTTGCGAATACAGTCGATATACATGTCTCGAAGTAAATCGATCTTTCCGCGAATGAGGGAGAGTCGTGGGAAAAAGGATGGATGGATCCTCATTTCGACGGCTCTCCATCGCTTCGAATGAGCGATCATGATGTCGAAGCACTGCTTCATTGATTGGGATTCTCCTTCCTCCATTTCCGAGTCGGGCACTGGGTCGTAGCACGAAAAATGAAAATCAAGAGGATGATTACGGGAACGTTCGAGGATGACGCGGAGCATTTCCACCGCATCGGCCCTCAAAGGCACCTCAGGCTTGCCGGAGAATGGAGTTTCTATGGACATGGAGGCCCAGAGCTCCGGACAAAGCGTTTTGATAACATTTCTCCACGGGCTGCACACTTGGCCAAGATGCCATGGCCCCTCTTGGACATTGAAGACGTTAAATCCGGCAAGTTGTCTCCCCTCGCATATACCTCTGTTTTCGTTGTCTTCCCATGAGCGACGTAGAATCTCCATCGTGATCTCCGAGGGAATGCGACGTATTGGAGACAGTATGGTCTCGTAGTCGTTTTTGAGTGACTGGAGACGCAACTTGCGAGCTTCCAACGACCTCACAGCATCACGAAACTTATCAAGGTCGCCATCTATCTCAACAAGAGGGTTTTTCAGGCGCTCCAGAGACGCCTTCAGGTGTGTAGTTTGCAGAGGAGATGGTGCGACGTTGTCATGCAGAAGGGAGGTGACGTCAGGTGGATGAGTGAAAGCTAATATCCAGTCATGTCTGGCCAATATTTCATCCAGAGTAAGACCGGAACGTTGCATTGGAGAAAGGTATGACTAGGCAAAGGATCAGTTAATTCCTAAGTAGTCTTAGGCGACAAAGAAACCCACATAAGCACTCAGTGCTGAACCGTCACGGTCTATGCAAAATTCAATTATTGCCTGATTAAGGGTTCGGTAGCGAGCAACTTGAGCACCCAAAGATGAACCACAGGACGACCAGTCGTTAGAAGGAGCACAAGACAAGACGTTGGGAAGAAAGAAATTTTTGTTCGGATCCTGTCGAACGTGTCGAAGTCAAAACGTAATAGAAATCTGGACCAGCGCCTTATTATTCCCACGGCAGGGTATAGCAGATATCGCATAAAAGAGCCGAGCACGACTATATCGTGGCATTTCTGTTCGGATGATAGACGAGAAACGCGCGTTCAGATATATTTGTAAAAGTAGAAGACTGGTTAAAATTCAAAAGCACATACTCACCGAGTCAAAAACAGTCAATAGAGTTTCGTTCAAATTCAGGGTGGTACCACCAACTATAGTCATGCATCGTAAGATGGGGCACATAGCCCAGCGATCTTTTACTACTCGCTTGAGGTACTAGCATCGTCAATCGAAGCATAGATTGACACTGTGCTGGCTCGTAGAACTTGAAGCCCCGCTATCGAGCTGCAGCGAGTAAGGCGATGACTAGCCATGGCAATGAGAGTCGTAGAGACGCAGGATTCTCGGAATGGAGTAGCCCACAAGTCCTACTTCACCTTATACGTGATCTGATTCATATTAGGCACCAATGGGTCTGAGGATTAAGAATTTCCACGTTCTATCTCAAACTCGTGGGCCTTAGAAGGGGAGAATACAAGGCTTCGAGGCTCGTATAACAGATGTTCCTGTCTCTGCTTGGTGGAGGTCCATGGTGGAGCAATGTAGTACGGTCGATGCACTCGTGTGTATTGGTTGCGCCATACTCCCCACTATGGGAAGAAGAACATCGACAACTGAGAGGAGCTGCTGGCATGCATCCAGGATTTGGTGAAGTGTCTCAAAAGATGGGTCGAAAAACCAGCGAAGAAAGGGCATGACGATTATGACTCTCTTCCCAGGGTAGTTCTCGAGGTGAATCGTTTCCATGATAAACACAGTACGATTATTGGGCAGAGATCTCACACTAGGTGCATTGAATATTCGAAGAATTGGGAGTTCGTCCGATTCGATTACTTTGAGGACTTTCGTCTGTGTCCTAAGGGAAAAGGCATCATTCGCAGCGCCCCTACCCCTGAGAAAACAGTGTGAGTAATATCCAAGTCTATGCTATCGTATACGTACGTGAATACACTGCCAGTCCTCTGCGTCTAGCTCCTGGCCTGTTTCCAAGACGGCACACAGTCCGGATGATATCTTGGCCGCAATTTATAGCCTCTGTCGTATAGAAAGTGGTATGCGTCTCTCCAGAATATCTCATAGGAGGCAGCTCTTCGGTGACGCCGTACTGATTTGTGGGCATGGTCGATAGGAGCTACCAGTTGCAAACGATCATCGATCATCGACAGTAATAGTAGTAGTAGTAGTAGTAGTAGTAGTAGTCGCACTGGCAAGCGGTCCCTAAAAAGGAAACGGCCAATGTTTTCTGCGCCGTTGCTACCAAGCCGTCAAAATACTTAATAGTAGCATCGCAGACCGCGTAGGACCCCTGCCGCTGTGACTGACATCATAGTGGCGGTAACTATGAAGTGTCTCACGGGTTTGGATCCATACGAAGGGACTAAGGTTTATGGAGAGCAGTACGTGGTTAACATCTGTACAATGCTCCCCCAAAACGGAGGGAGGGACATAAACGTGCACCGTAGCAAATATACCAAGAATGTCATGAACATATTTACGGACGATGTACTGTAACCAAGGGAGTCTGAGCAGAAGCCACAATTGTTCCAAGCCAGTACAAGCAGATGTATGAAGATCATGAAACGCGGGAATGATGACCGTGGCATCTGCAAAGAAGCGATTTCAGCGGTGCACCCAATTTTGACGTGACCCGTGCAGAAGAGGGCACAGGACCAGCACAGTCACCACTTGCAATGACACTCCCTCCCTCTATACAAGGAAGTATGACGCTGCAAAGGCGGCATCGGCGAGGGACAAAAGCCCTACAATGTCAAACCATGTGGTCTCACTGAAGAACTAGTGGGAGAAGGGCTCCTCAAGCTACGGTCACAGTGGCCTCGTACACCCTTTAAACAAAGCAAAGAACATTCTACAATGCTCATTATTGCAATAGATGTGAAAGCGAGGCAGCGAGGGGTGATCCAGGTGCCGGATAGCGAACGAACATTCTGAGACAAAAGGAGTCTAAATGTTGCGCTATCCCAATATGCACCCTTCCAATGATCAACGAAAGATGCCAGCCAGGCTTTGGATGCATGGATGGATGCTGCAAGCACATTTGAGAGTGGAAGGCCTGGAGCGACAGCGCAAACTAGAATCACCGAAGCTGGATAACACGTCCCAGACACCCGGTGCCCGCTCGACATAACACGAATGACGGAGGGTCCACAACTGAAGCAGTCGTTGTTGTATGGTGGATTAATACAATAGGAGCAAATACGTGGAGGCAGAGTGTGATCCAGGTGCAGGGCAGCGAACGAACATTCTGAGACCTTTTCAGCAAGAGCGAAAAGGGCGGGTAAAACGTTGTGCCAGCCGAAAATGCACCCTTCCAGTGATCAACAAAAGGTGCCAGCCAAGTATGGTTCAGAGACCACCGGGACACTCCCTTGAGGTTTGCCGACGAAATTCCCGAATCTGATCAGGAGGACTTAAGGTTTCATATATCGTGTCGGTGGCTCTCACTCTGAGCGAGAGTCAGAAGAGTAGAGCTCAGGGAGAATATGCGAGGCCTCTTGTGGGAGCGGTCGGCGGATGAGGCCGCGGTAGACCGCCAGTGCTACTCCTTATGCTTCGATGGGATTTACGCGCTGAAAGCTGATGTACGAAAGAGGTTACGACATACCTCAATTGCTGAACGCTAGAGCCAAGCCAAGATGACTGCTCGGATCCCTTTTGCTTTGGGGGCGCAATTGGCATACATAATAAGCTTTTACGACATCTGGCATGCGAATCAATTGACGTGTCATCCCGGCCAGCTGTAGGATATTGGGCAACAAAAAATTCCTCGTAGAGCCAACAGGCCATGTAGGGGATCGTACAAACGTTGAACTGGACCAGGATCGTTGGCCGATTATCATTCGGAGGCAAATCCGAATTTCAAAATCAAACATGTCGTTCATTGCCGAAAAAGGACATTGCCTACCTTGCACCAGTACCACGATGAGCGACTACGTTCCCTCCATCCAGGACCTTCGTGTGAAGCTCTGCTATATTTGCAGAGAAGAGGAACTATTTGACAGTGCGAGCATCTTACTTCTTGGTTATTGCATTATCTGAACTATGAAAGTAGAGCCGGAAATTCCGCCACGGATTTGGATACACCCATGCAAATGCGCGCTGGTTGCTCATGAAGTGTGTCTGCTGAAATGGATACAGACGGCCCAGGCGACGTCTTCTGAGGCTGGAGAGAGAGCCATGACATGCCCTCAGTGCAGGACGCCATACGAGATCGAAAGCCGAAATCCAAGACTCTTGAGGATCCTTTCGTGGTGCAGTCGACAGCTACCGACGTTGGGGAGAGTATGTCTTTGGACAGGTTTCGCTGGATTTTTGGTGTCTATGCAGGCTGGTGAATACACATTCCATCTTTCTTTGTATATCTGTACTGAGACCAGCAGGAATATATGTTCTACTCACTGGATACGGTGCTCATGCGATCCAGCAATTCTTTGGACAAGAGTATGTGGACGACATTTGAAATCACTCGTATCTGACTCTTCGCAGGATGTACGACTTTGTACTGACCGATGACCCAGCCAACTGGCCCGTAATGGCGTACATTCAGCTTCCTCTCATCCCCATCAGCCTTGTCGTCTCTCGATACGCTCACGTTTCTCCAATCATGCCCACTATTATCGCATGCTTCTCCCTCATGCCTCGAGGCATCTTCGCTCTGACCCACCATAGCAATTACGCGAACAATATTCGTATCGAGTCGTCCTTGTGGCCGCCATCGCCATACGCATTTGCTTGTGTCCTTCTTCCCATTACCAACGCTATATATCGCGCATGCTTTGAGCGGCTCTCCTACAAAATCCTCGGTACGACAGACCCGACAGAGTACGAGGATAATCTCCGGTTCGTGTTCAACGCTGATGACGAGCAGCGGGATCGGGAAGGCGAACAACCACCAGCACCAGCGCCAGCACCAGGTGAGGTCCATGCACCTGAGCCTAACCCTCCTCCTGCCGTCGCTCTCGCACCTCCGGCAAACGGTGACGCCGTCGGTCAGCAACTAGCTGATATCACCATTGAGATCAAGTCTCCCAGCCGCATCGGACGTAGAATCGGGGGCGCCCTACTTCTACCGACGATTGCGAACAGAATGGGCTCCTTGCTCTTGATGCTATCAAAACATTCATTGTACATGCGCAGGTTCCTGGGTGTGCGTCCGCCATGGCAGAGTCAGGTTCCCTTCCCTGTAGCGTGGCTCAAGACCAATGCTCAAGGCAAGCCCATTGTCCCCTGGGGTTTGGTTCTGCGCGCGTTCTGGGGTGGTGTCAGTCCTTGGGCAGAGCTCGATCCCGTCTGGTGGCGTAATTCGGTCGGATTTGGTATCTTCATTGTAGTAAGTGCTTGTTTTTGATGTGATGGAAGATTAGGCATTGACCGTGATGCAGGCTAAAGATTGCATGAAGCTTCTCTATCGCTGGCTGGTGAAGAGAGAGAAGGAGACCCGAAAAGTAAAGGATCGACCCTTCTCAGAGGTCGATATATCAAATCTGGATCTTATCAAGGCCGGGGATGGGCAGGCATAGTTTTTTTGGTCTTGGATATTTACGGCGTTAACCCTGTTTTGTAGTACTAGCTTTCCATAATGTTATTGCCCTCCTCTCCACTTCGATGTCACCAACGTAGGATCAGTTTCTCATTAGATACATCCCCAGGTTTTCAAGAGTACGTACTAGGCCTGGGCGTATCTTTGCCATGTCTCTTTTGCATGAGTACGGTGGGTTGGAACGTTGTCTTCATG
Source organism: Armillaria mellea (assembly GCA_030407055.1). Classification (NCBI taxonomy): domain Eukaryota; kingdom Fungi; phylum Basidiomycota; class Agaricomycetes; order Agaricales; family Physalacriaceae; genus Armillaria; species Armillaria mellea. Next base: position 35,082 of record JAUDZF010000145.1, read on the forward strand.
ATCGTTGCTCATGATGGTCCCTATTATCATTTCTACTCGCGATGTCTTTTCGGTGTACTCTGACTCTGATCACAGGGATAGGTAACAGGCAGCCCTAAGCCTCTTTGGCTCAGTCGGTTAGAGCGCAAGTCTCATAGGCGGAAACGATGTCGTCTCTACTGTGATTCCCTATTATCATTATGGTGACTTTCCTTTCATACCTGCTTTTCTTTTGCCGAATTAGATGAGGCGCAAAAATGGGATCCGGAAAAGTATAGTGAAAAACAAGTTGGTCTATCTCAAGTTAGTACTCCGTTTGACAGATCCACAGCAGATCTCGAATGAAAACCGCAGGAAACGCTTTTCGATTCCCATTCTCAGGCCATTTTCCTTACCTTAAGAGTACGTAAGTGATCCCAACCTTCCGCCTGTTGTTTTTGAACTCGATTTCACGATTAGTGGTCAGAATGAAGCATCTCAGCATCTCGAAGCGGAGACGTTTTCAACATAATCTAATTTTTGCGGCCATGGGGATTCATGTTATTCTTCCTTCCCCTGCCCACGAGTCTGTGTGATGGCGTGCACCTGTCAACACCGATTTCGCGTATGTATGGCTCAACTTTTGCTCTATTCACATTCATCCTTACGTTTTCGGAACGTAGGTTCCCCAGTGCTCGCTTACTCGCCTAAAATATCTATTAGTTAAGTGCGGCTTTCGCCCAATGGTGGCTCTCACTCAGGCATGTCTCCCTCGTGGTCTATGATTCTGCCCTTTTCCCCTCGGTGCAATTTCCTGGAGCCATAGACTGAGAAACCGGCTTTTGTCAATTCCTTTCCACGCCTTCCTGTATTCATTTCTATTTCCGATCTCATCGTTTGGGAAAATTCTAGTTTCATCATGGTCCCTTGAGACGCGATCGCCCGTTTATATGACATGTGGATAACGTGTGCAGGAGAGCTCGAAATTAAGCCAATGTGCTCTTATTACCTACCTGACCGGCTCGATCGATCATTTTCTGTTCGTTAAATGTGGTGGCTTACTTGAGGCATCGATATCTTCATCCTTCCTTCCATTCTCTCCAACATGGGTATCTCTCTTCTTCACGCGGTATCCGTTGCCGCCTTTGGATTTTCTCTTCTAGAACCCGTTTTAACTATCTCGCCTGTCTTCAATTATGGTAAAGACGAAGTACGAGGTGTCAACCTCGGTGGATGGCTCGTTCTCGAAGTGCGTTTTAATTCTTCTCCCTCCCAAGGCCTTTTAGTAACGGCGATATCTCTAGCCTTGGATTACTCCATCTCTATTCGAAAATACAGGTGAGTTGCACTTTGTTCGGTGTTGCATGAACTCGCTTTGAATCTTTACTTTAGGTATATCGACCATTGTTGACGAATGGACATTTTGCGAATATCAGGACACCAATACCGCGAGGAAAGCCTTGAAGAAACACTGGAATACGTGGATTACTGAATCCGATTTTATTGACATTGCTGCTGCGGGGTACGTACTATCCGCCAGTTGTCTTTTTCCTGATTTCATCTGACCTGTGCTAGTTTGAATCATGTTCGCATACCTATTGGCTACTGGGCATTTAACGTCAAGGAAGACGAACCGTACATACAAGGACAAGCCGACTACTTGGGAAAAGCACTCCGCTGGGCGACAGCGCATGGCCTTCAAGTTATCGTGGATCTTCATGGCACGTCTTGGGAGGGTTCATAAATTCGTGCTAGCCTCATGTTCTGTTGCAGGAGTTCCTGGAAGTCAGAATGGGTCCGTTACCTTCACCCGCGCTGCTCAATTCTTGCCTTCCTACCGCTGATATTTGCGTAGATTCGATAATTCTGGTCGGAGGATGCCATATCCGTAAGCTCACTTCATTTGTCTTTGGGATGTCTTCATTGAACAAGAATATCATAGCGGATGGCATACGAACCACTCAAATATCGTTCGGAGCGATGAAATTCTCTACGAGATGGCTCGCCTTTTCGGAGGAAATGCTGCCATCATTGAACCATTGAACGAGTTGAGTCCTATGTATCAAACGCGATGATGCCATGAATTGATTGGATTAAGACCAGCTGGATTCTATGGCAAGGACGTGCTGCAAGTCGTAAAACAGGCGAGCATCGTTATTTCTTAATTGATATGCAATGAATTCTCAATTTAATAACAGTTCTGGGAAGATAGTTATGGTGCTATTCGGTAAGGTGATGTGAGGCTTCGTCAACAAAACTGAACCTCACCATTGTTTCTTCAATCCAATAGATCAATACCTGGGACAAACGCCGTCGTTTTAATCCACGACGCGTTTCAAGACCTAAGTTATTGGAAAGACTTCATGGTGGACAAGGACAAATATGATGGTGTGGCTATGGACACGCATATTTATCAGATGTTCTCCCCCAAGGTCTGCTCCCCTCGGAGTCTCCCGCACCGCACAATAGAGTTTGTACTCATATGTATCTAGGAGGTCGCACGGTCCGACGACGAGCATATTGCCGCAGCGTGCCAGAAGGAGTCTTCGTTGTCTTCCTTCCATCTCTTAACAATTGTCGGCGAGTGGACGGCTGCTCCCACTGATTGTGCAAAGTACTTGAATGGAAAGTCCTTCGGTCCAGTCCTTTGTTTGTCCAGTCAGGCTGATTTATGTCGCAGGTCGTGGAGTTGGTGCTCGCTATGATGGTACCTATCCTAGCAGTATTCGGGTGGGTGACTGTGGGTGTAAAACAGGATCAATGACGTCCTTTAGCGAAGAGTACAAGGTCTTTTTAAGGAAGTACTGGGAAGCTCAGGTACGTATTTAGGTACGGGATTAAACCGTGAGGGCAACACTGACATGACTGTAGGTTATAACGTACAAGAATTGGATACATTGGACCTGGTAAGTTGACTTAGTTTGTATTGTTCAGCAGTCTGTTGATATCGCTGAACAGGAAAGCTGAATCTGCGGACGATTGGAGCTATCAAGCTGGTCTTGTAGGCGGTTGGATCCCTCGCAACGCTACTGAACGCTTATACCCTGTCATCTGTGGGTAAATTACGCTCTTTTGAAGTCTTCTCGTCGTTATATTAGATTTTATTATTACACATAGACCAAAATACCTACACGGAGACTTATATTCATTTCATGATAACCAACGGACTATTTATCTCCTGTACTTAGTGTCAATGTCCATCTCTGAACTTGTAATCCTGACTACACCCACATCCCTTGAATGCCAGCGCTGTCTAGCTTCGAAAATCAGAGACCACAGAAGCACACAGTGACTGTGTAAAGAAGTATAATAGTATACTAGCAGGGACTCAAGACATGGTCAAGTTCAATTCCTGAAGATGACTTCTCGGGTAATAATTTTGTCCTCAAACAGGAAAACGTTTGAACTGCGGGTTCAGTCTAAGCGCAGCGTAAATTACGAACTTTACACAACTGCGGGGTCTCAATCTCGTGTTATAATAACGCATTCGCAAAACCAAAAGAACAACAGAGTTGATACAGAACTCATTTATCGTCTTCCAGCAGCGGCTTTCTGCTTCGCAGCGAGCTCTTGCGCTTTCGCTGCAGGGCGAGAAGGTAAGCAACATATAAGAAAAGAATACGGTCGAGTATATACCTTCAGCCTCAGCCTTCCTCTTGGCCTGTGCAGCTTCGCGATCCGCTTTAATCTTTGCGAGACGAGACAAGTCAGCCTTTGCTTGATCAGTCTTTCCCTGGAGATGTAGCTGCAAAGAAAATTTCGTTCATGAACAATTGCTTGAAGGTAAAGGAATCGCACCTTCCAATACCGGTCCTGGGCATCCTTCTTCTCTTTGGCTTCCCTTTCACGACGGCTGAGCTCCCTCGGCGCACCGAGGTCAGATATATTGAGTTTCTTGGTAACATGGTTGGGGTTGATGAGGTCCTCATCCTCTTCATCCTCCCCTTCAGCTTTCTGTTTCTGTTTCTCGGCAGCTTGTTTCTTCTTGAGTTCTTTGCGCTCGGCGCGGCTCAGTTCTGGCTTATCTGCATCCTCCCCTTCGTTCTGGTCTTCCTCTTCTTCCTCTTCCTCCTCCTCTTCCTCCTCCTCCTCTTCTGAGGACTCCTCCTCCGCGTCCCTACGAGCGCTAGGGTGATCGATCGTTCAGATATTGGAAACGTGTGGCGAGGGATGGAGATACGTACCGTGCAGCAGATACAGCGGTACCATTCTCATCTAGAATCATGTCCTTGCTATGGATCATCAGCGAGGTGAATACAGCAGGATAAATGGACGGGCACACCTAAAGTTCCTGCCACCGCCACGCTTTTGCTTGAATTTTCCTGAGGATGAAGAAAATGATATCAGGTATTGCAGAAAAACGATGAATTAATTCTATACCTGTTCCACGAACCATGGTCGTCAATGTAAGATGAAGATAAGATGAGGGTTGATTGGAGAGTGATTGCGGGACTTCAAACTGTCGGACTTTGATTCGTTCTTTGCCTCGTTACGGCCCGAGCCCGACCAAGAAATGAGGGGGAAATCCAGATCCAAAATGAGGCCAATCTTTGAGGGAATTCCTTTTCTTCACAAAGCAGCGATCTTTGAGACGTCATTTTGCATTCTTTCGGAATGTGGGAATATATACCCAAATGCGTTCCAAGGACCGGTGCTGACCGGCGTCATCGAACTCTGCCTGCAACCATGTCCTTCACGATTCCAGCACGGCTCGCCCGACCCTCTATTCGCTCGCAGAGCCCCATAGAGGCCCGACAGCGTGCTATCCAGCTCTACCGTGACTGGTGCCGTGGTGTACGTTCCTTTGCCATCCGTTTTCAGCCTAGCAATGACCTCCACCTAGGCCCCGGAAATCATCTCCCTCTACGCCCTCAACGTTTCGCCTGCCTACATACGCTATTGCATCCGCCAACGCTTTGAGCGCCATCGGCACGTCACTGATCCCCGTGCCATCGAGGTACTGCTCTTGAAGAGCAGGCAGGAGTACCAAGAGACAATGAACTGCTGGAAGCTCCCGGATCAGGTGTTGGGCGTCCTTTTGAAGCCGCAGGAAGGGATGAAGAAGACCTTTTTGCAAAAGTTCTATGAAGGTGCGTGGTTCGTCGATTGTTTCGACCTGGCTTACTCATTGGGCTGTAGGTGGTGACGAAGAGGCGCTTATACCAGCTGCATCTGGCGTTGTGTAAAATCATTGATGATTTTTTGAATGAGCACCCGAAATCGTCGGACAACGAATAGATGTGCGCATAAGAACTCAGCTCTTTTTACTTCTTGAATGCGACGACTGCGAGGTTCACCTCTTCGACTTGGGTGTTGCACGCTACCTCCTCAGCATGGATGCGAGGAAACTTTGAATTGATCGCTGCCAAACAAATAGCCCGAATCGTACAGCCCAATTATGCGGTGGTTTCAACTCATGCTAGGATGGGCCGACGGCGACGACTTGCACAAATTATTATGCAACGGGATGCCTGGTGTTTCTATACAAGGACTTTCCTATCATCTCATGCCATTATCTTCACCTAGCTTGGGTACAACGCACACTTTCAGAATTTGCAAGCAGCTCCAATGTTCCAAGGTAACCCTCCCTTTGTATACTTAGTCACGTTCTCACGTCGGTTCCTTTGAACAGGATCCCATTGCATTACTTGTCCACTAGTGCAGCCTCTTCCTCGCGATGTAGGTGTTCTGGTACTGTCCTAGCTGCTAGTGGCTGGAGCTATGTAAGCATTCATAGACCTGCAACTTTCTCTACAGGGCGCCATCGCAAATTCGATTTCTTGTGTACCCTTTCTTCTCCTCACAGAAATGCTGTCATGGACTTAACGGGGATTGTGGGTGCGTCCAGATTTTTTACAACTACGAACAATCTGGTTCCTTCTGGCGTACAAGCCATGATCCATCTTGTTCACTGACATTGACCGTGTCCGCTGACTAGACCATCAACATTATCATACCCTATTCATCCATCCCGCTGACGGCACTCAAATCGTTAATTGCGGAATGTCTTTTTCGGGGACGATAGCGTCGGCTCGTCGTCTTCGACAGCAATGAGCGCCGACCAAGTCAATCTCAGCAACCTTACTGCTCTCAAGAAATACTACGAACTGCTTGTATGGCGTCGCAAAGCTGCGGCATTGGATCCCCTGCGCAGATGTTGGACTTGTGTTGTTGAATTACCCCCGCACCCTGTCCCCACTGACGGTCATTACCGTCCACTGCCACCGTGTGCACATACAAACTCCGTTCCAGCACGATAAACAGTACTGGCGGCGGACGTCTATTCTTTAGGATTTTGTACAAGAAACCTTGGCAGAGTCGTCTTGACCCTCTCTCCTCACCCTTCTCGACCTTAACTGACATCTGGAAGTATACGACTACATGAGGCCATGTATTCTTTGGCGCACCGAGGATGAGGCGTATAGGGAGCTCCAGCCGTGGAAAGGAAGTACAGTGGCATATTATTTTGGGAAACACGAGGTCAGATGGTCCCTCTCCTTATTTCAAGTTGCCATTGACTTTTTCGCTCGTAGATCACCATGCCGGGAGGAAAAGATGTTCAGGTTCTCATGGAATATGTTCAAGGCAAGACGCTCGAGGACCGGGCTGCCCATGATGCGCCTGAAGATTGGGGGAGGAAAACGAGGCATATGTAGAACAGACGAAACAGATGGTGATATCTATTATTCTATTATTTTTTACCTTTAAATCATCAGACACCAGCTCAAGAAAATCCTACTCCACGTGCATGCTATCAACAAGCTGGGCGTGGGACACACCGACATGCGCCCAGCTAACATACTCATCATTCCTTCCGGAGAACCTGTAGTGTTCGATTTTGCAGCCTGACTTTGCTATGGCAGGCTGCAAAGTCGACCGAATCAAGTACGCGAGTGCTTTGGAAGCCCTGACATGGCGAACGGGCCTCTTCGGGATAGTTGCATCCCGCACGACGGGGAAATCGCCAACTGGATTGGGGATGAGTTGGAGAAGCTAGACTCGTGGGTCCGATACTGATGGAGCGTTTGCGCTGTGTTGTTCGCTTTCCAGTGTAACTTGCGAACAGCCATTGATGGTGTTCTGTATGGGGTGGTCGTGGCTAAGATTGCGATCTTTGTCTTCTATGATGTCTCCGATCAATGTTCTTTCAGCTCATGCATCTCTATCGTCACGTCAGCGCTGGCTCCAGGATATGTGGGCGCATAGCAGCGCATGTTAACCCTAGTGAGAAACAATCTATGGATTCCATTTGTGGTGGCGAAAGAAGTATGTCGCAAATGACATTGATGTCAGTGAATCACTAACGCTGACGTGCCTTCTAGTCGACGTTTGTCTTCCGATGTATACCCGAGTCATCTCTAGGCTGTTCTCCCTAGCATCACCCGGAACACTTGAAAATACGATAGGAATAGGAAAGTAGGGAAGTGTTGTATTACCGTGATGCCATGGATGATTCAAACCGTGGTCTCTTTGGTGCACCAAGGATGAGGCGTATAAGGAGCCCAGGCCGTTGCAAGGCAGTACGGTGCAAGCAAAAGGTCAGTTCCCATTACTTTTATTTATTGGGCTGCTATCAACTGTTCTGTATGTAGGCCATGATGCCGGTGAGAGAAGACGCAGAGGTTCTGTTCACGGAATATACAGAAACTAAGACCCTCGAAAAATGGAAGGAGGATTGACTAGCTCACGAGAAACTGGACGACTTGCGGAATGGTAACGTAGCATACGTAGAAGAGACGAAGCAGAATATCTATTGACACTAGTTTTGTGATTCTAACTCAATCACGCACCAGCACCGGAAAGTTTTAACCGATGTCCACGCCTTCAACAACAGTTCCGTTGACAGGTGTAGGTTTACCACGACTCAATTGAATGTGAGGACCAGAGCAGCCTTTTTATTGCAAAAGGAACAGATCAACTAGGGAAATCTGGGGCTACAAAAAAGTTCAAGCCAGTACATAAGAGTAAGCAAAGAATCGACGGTGTACTGGACATTTTTAGTGATCATATGGTGGGGTCTGCGCACGATCACGGTCGCGGTCGCGGTCGTCGAGCTTGGGTTCGACATATTTTGATTCGAGTGGCGGTGGTGTCCTTGCTCTGTCATCACGCCTTCGTTCGGGGCTTGGACTGCGCGGCCTCCGGTCAGGGCTCCTGCTCCTCCTGCGCCGATCTCTGTCTCTGTCTCTGTCTCTGTCTCTGTCTCTGTCTCTTTCTCCTCTATCCCTGTCCATCCTTTCAGCTCTTTCGTCCCTATCGTCACGTCGGCGCGGGCTCCGGGAGCGGTCGCGGTCGCGGCGATGAGGAGGAGAGGTCCGTCTCTCATAGCGCCACACGGAGGACGGGGGGTTCTTTGCCCACTGGTGAGACAGTTAGCGGAAAGTTATACGGAAGGAGGAAAAGAGATCTACCTGAATGCTCAGACGGGAACCCTCAAAGTGTCTCCCATGCCTAGAACAGATATATTAGACAGCTGAAACAACGCAAGAGCGGAAAAGCACAGACATATCGTAATACGCATCTTCCGCATCACGTTGCTGACGGAACTCGACAAAGGCGTAACTGCGAGGTGTTCGAGGGTACGTTGAGCGTTTTGGTTCGTGGAAATCATTGCGGCAAGCAGAGTATCGACGCCAAAAAAATTCGCGAGCAAAATTCGACGACTCGTATCGACTCGTATTGACACTCGGCGGCACCAATCGACTGCGAAGGGAATGGGTGGCAAAAACTCAGATGTATACTCACGGGTTGGAACTTGCGTGGGGGTTGCGGGGGGCAGGGACGTCGCATCGAACCAAGGGACCAAATCTGCGACAATGGAGAAAATGAGTACTTGTCCATACCAAGAAGGCGTCCATACCGTTCGAATTCGTAGGCCAAGTCCCGAGCACGAGTAGAGGGATGGAAACCGCTGACGAACAGAATACGGGGCATTTCGTCGTTGTGGATGGTGAAAGAGTTGCTGAGAAAATATTTTCAAGTCCGCCAGTGGCTCCTTGTGTGGCCTTATTTGTATTTTGTGGCGAACGCAATTTTGGTGGGCGCAACTTGACTTCATATCGTATTTTTCCGTCGCGAGGTAGGATATGCCGCTGCTATGATTCTCTGGTATTGACTCTGCTTCTAGATGCGATTCGTATGCAAAATTCTTTGTTAGTACGGAGAGCATGGCAACAAACGCGCTCTCTGTCGCTCCAGCGCATTGCTGAAGAACGGTTCCCTTCACACTCGGCGGCAGCTCTTACATCAAGAAAGCGTGATATCTCATCACTGAGAACTGTTTTAAAAGATTGCGATTATAGGTCAGGTTCCGTTTCCGTGCCTTTCTTTGCGCTCACAGGTCGTTGCAGATTTGAAAATGCCACGCGATCTTCTTCGTTTCGATGGCAGCAAGCACGCTGTATAGCGACCAAAGCTTTACCTGTGCGTCCTATCGTTGATGCTTTCTCGTCACGTCCAGTCTTCAGCCAATACTACGTCCGTCAACTCTTTAACGCGACACACTACCCAGTCTGGCGCATCCTGTTCGCTGCCAGCGCCCACAATCGTCTCAGATTACACGTCGGGCTCTACAAGCAAGCTCTCTCGTTCGAGGAGTATTCCAGCTTTAAGCACGTCACGACCAAGTCCGACATCGAACAAGCGGTATCGGTTCTCCGGGACGAAGGATATATGACGCGGGAGCAGGATGATCAACGGAAGCGCGTACCAGAGTGGTTACTACTCTCCCTAGTCGCATTTAAAGTGCGAACACCCCATCATGCTGCCAGCGTTCTGCTCGACCTCACCTGGGCCCACAGAGAGTCACTGTCACCCAAGTACAAGCCAGGGCTTTTGATTCTCGTCACCTTACATCTCGCTAGGTTCAATCTTTGCCAACCTATCCAACGTGTCATCGACCAATTTCTCCTCATACGGATATCTCCACCATCTGCCCACTTTAATCTCTTGTTGCACGCATTGTCGACCAATCGCGTTCGCTCTCCAGAGCATGCTAAGATGGTTCTCCGGATTTTACAGGCAATGGAATTACGGCATATCAAGCTCTGGCGGACAACGTATATCCTCTTACTCAATGACCGTTGGATCACGCTTGAGCTGACCAAGTATCTCCGGGAGCGTATGCTGCGCGAAGGGAGGATCCCTGATACAGACCATCTCGAGGCGTACATCCGGATATTCTCCAAGCATGGTGCTATCGAGGACCCAGCGCGGTACCGGGCAGAGGTCAAAAGATTTATCTTGAACTCTCATAATCACCCACACGGTGACTTTTCTGCGTTCGAGTTCCTCCGTGGTATGACGCCCCAAAGCGCACCTCAGTCACGTGCCTTGAACCATAAACCGCTTGGGTTCCGACCCCAGATGACAGACCGGCAGTGGAATGCTACCTTTGCATCTCTAGCGCGACCGGAGCGTCGGCACATCCCAGTCAAAGGCATTCTTTCTTTGTACGGCAAAGGCAGAGGGATGCGCCGTGTACGCCCGTCCATTGCCACTTACACTGTTCTCTTACGAACCCTCTTCCAGCGAGGAGACTTACAGAAAGCGAGGGCAATTTCTATTAAGACTCGTCCACTCCGGGTTAATACAAGACACCAAGATCCTCTCGGTCGCACTTCAAGTGCTGACCCATCTAGGGCAGCCGAATAAGGCATTTGCATTACTCGAGCAAAGCAGTTCGAGGGTGGACGTCCCTCTTGCGGCCTCATATCGCCTCCGGCAGCCTTTTCAACGTGTCTGTTGTTGCGATAAACGATTTCATCCTATCTCTGTACCACATCAAACGGCCGGATGTTTGTCTTTCTCTTGTGGGACCATATGGTTGGGATGTACGGCGTGTATCCGGATGGAAGGACATTTTCGCTACTGCTGCAGTGTATACGACTCTCGCTGAGGATGGATGATAACATACGCGGTGCGCTGGCGCAGTTGCGCTGGGGATCGAGGGAGCTACAGACGAGGGAAGATGTCGTGAGGTCCTTTGTGCACATCCTTGGAGATCAAAAGCCCAAGGCATATCGGCCGGGAGTATGGAAACGTCCTGTTGACAAGGTCGGGCGTATGTTTCGCTGGGCAGTGTTCAACATGAGCCCTTCGCTCGCCAGCGCCGATCCTCCTGCGAGACTGGGGAAGCGGAAGGCCGACCTCGAAGCTGGTCCTGGAACGGGACTGGTGAACGTGAGCGTGACCTCGCAGATTGCTATGATTACCTGCTACTGCTAGGTCTGTCGGGGAAGGAGGAGGAGATTCCCTATGTGCTTGGATGGATGAAGGGATTGGGGATCAAGCCTACACGAGATACGGTGGCGATGGCGTTGGTGTTTTGGGCTGAAGCGTGCGGATTGGAGCCAGAGAGCCCGTGGAAGAAAATTGGTGAAGTGGCTGAGGGAGTGGTTGGGAGATGAGTTTATGCCTGATACGAGGAAGCTGGTAAAGTGGCGGAAGATTGTTGTTCGTATGAAAGGATTGGAATAACGGTCTCTAGCTATGTTGCGACGACGGTGATCCCTCGTAGGCAGGCCCCATGTTTGGACACTTTCAGCTGCCACGACTGGACGCATTCATCTGCTTCAGCCTACAACGACGCTTATAGCATTCTTTACCGAAGCAATAACATGATTTCATGTACAAAAAGCAACGGCAATATATGTGGACAAACGTGGTTGAGAGGCAGCTGTCGAAAGCCTAGAGTAATGCGGCTTCCAAATCTATGCAATACCTCCTGGCATTCGTCTAGGCTGGAGTGCGTCACAGCTCGTAGAAATGCTCTGGTCGTCAGTATCGGGCCCACGAGCTAGGCTTCACCAACTCGTCCCCGATCCAGTTGAAGATCTCGCCGTGCTGAGTACAACAATGTCGCAGAGGCCCTGTCGTCATGATAGGGTTTCCATAGCGCTCTCGTACTTGGTCTGGGTCGATTTCACAACCTGCCATAGCAAAGTTGAACACCATGGGGTCTCCAGAGCGAGTTACGATGATGTTTCCTGGACGCATGGCATGGTGTCCGACGCCCACCTTGTTGAGCATGCAACGCCGAGTAATGTTTTCTTGAACTAGTATCCAATTTTTGGAGGGAAAGAAAAAAGAGTATAATACTCACAACTTGCTTCATATCTTCTACATATGCCTTATCAGCTTCTCCCAAATCATCTGGCGTACGAGGACCCTCGGATAGAAGCCGTTAGTTCAGCCCCTTACGTCGAGCCAAATGTCACTCAAGCGGGTCTGCATGTCGATTTCCATCTAGACTATAACATAGATCCAGATACCGAGGCGCTTGTTTGGGAGGTCATACGAGAGGCAAAGAGAATTGGTGGTTGGATTTCCACTAATGGTGAACCGTACCGTGGCATAACTATCGGGCATGCGACTCGTCTACAACTGTTCACTTCCAGACCGATGGCAAGAACTCAAGGAGGCTATTGGAGAGCTCCCCATCACGTTGGTTGGTCCACCGAATTTCGACATGTATATGCAAGACCGCCGGGATACGGAATAAACATCTCGGTTTGCTAAGAAGCGCACTCCGTATTCCTTACGTCGCTCGTAAATACGACTTACAGATTGCCATGAGCGTCAACATATCGAAAATGCGTTTACACTCGAGGATCTGTGGATTCCGCTCGCCCTGTACCCTCGGCGTTACGCTCTTCCAGTCTACCACTCCTAGAGATATCAGGACATGATGTCAGTTAATTTCCTTTACTAGCACTTGCTATGTTCACAGCATTACACATATGTAGCGATCTGTAACACTAACTTCTAAGCGTGCACTTGGGATGGCGCCGGTCTACCCCAAGACCTGTTTCCCTCAAAAGGTGCCCTGCAGACTCCGTGATTCATGCGCGAAACTCAGACCTTAAACCAAGCTGTTCTTAATCCCGGCCATGACCGAACTACAATTCGTGGTGGTGTGGTGGTAGCCCGAAGACTAACCAAGAGGTGGACGCGCGCGCAGCCAGTCGCGAGCTGCTAAGACCAAGTTGGTTCTTCCTTGGTACGGACGCGTCAAGTAGTCATATATGCTATAGGTGCATGCGTTTTCATGCATTGCCTGACATCGCCTCTTCAGATTGTTTTATTCAAAGTTTTCGATTCTATGACCCTGCATTGACCTTGCGAATTCTGTACGCCCGACTCTCTTTCTTATGGTTAGACGATGCCATCTTCCATTTCTCAAGTCCATACTCACGCGTATCCCGACGCCAGAAGTATAGACGCTGCCGGCCGATGTACATGACAACATTGTCTTGTCAGGTACGTCTTTCGCCTACAAGCGGTCATAGATTGTCATTTTGGGATTGTAAAAATCATATATTCAGATCGACAACGAATACAAGAACAAGAAAAGGAAGAGAAAACAACATGTAAAATTTACATTCGAGGCCATTTCTTTGTTTTATCAAAAGTATCTGTAGGACTCCGGCACGCAAAAACTGAAGACAATGAAATAGAAGCAGAGAAAAACACTCAAGCACGGTGTTAACAGATCTTCACTTGGGAGGGATATTCGCTGGCTCGGCGTCAAGCTGCAAAGGATATCAGTCGTGGTTGTGAATACAATATCTGGATTACCTTAAAACCCATCTTCGTAAGCACGTCTTTCGCCATTGCAGGCAGGTCTTTAGGGTCCAGTGTCTCCCTGCCATCCTCGACGTCAGCCGGCACAACTGATGGCACGACCATTGTACCCGTTGTGGAACGACTCAACGTCGCGCCGACAATCAAGTAGTCCTCGCTCATAATCTCCACTTCGCGCTCATC
>JAUDZF010000146.1:0-48768 GCA_030407055.1 Armillaria mellea
CGATAACCGAAAGACTTCCATCACCCTCGGGGTGAGTAGTTTGACTGCTGACTAGGCGTGCCAGGTTCACCATGCTGAACCATACGTAGATATGGTGCGGAGCCTCCGCACTATGTGATGTCATTATTGCAATCTGCATGACTTACTACGTGAGCTGTCTCTCTCTGTTGTTTCGATTGTTACTGATGCTATTTCGTAGCTCGTGCGCAGTAATCCTAGCTTCCGGCAAACCCAAATGCTGGTCACGAAGCTCATTCGCCTTATTATCGAAACGGGAACTGTGACAGGTATTCACTCCCAACTATTACCTGTCGTCGCAAGATTAACACCACACACCAGCTGTTGTCGCTTTGGTCACAGGTATCCTGTTTTTTGTGTTTCCTCATAGGACCTTCTACGGCTCACCGGTCAGTATCGTCTCTAAGCTGTATGCTAATACTGTTCTTGTGGTCCTGAATTCGCGATTCCGAATCATGGGTGGACAGGATACCTATACATCGGCGACTGATATACTAATCACGAGCACTTTGATACGGGATGTGACAAGTTCTCAATTAATAGAAAGCCCACGACCTACGGATGGGATGCAAGGTACGGGTATGTCAGTGGTCCCTATAACCTGAAGAGGTGTTCAATGATGATCATGGAATGGGTCGAATGAGTGTTAGTATAGTTCACTCTACGTCCTTTGTTTGAGCTGATTTTTTCCAAGGGGGGTGCCGGAAATTTCGGCCCGGAACACTGGGTAGGGAGGGAGGGTCAAATGCTGGTCACGAAAAATTTATATGACCCCCTCTAAATTTCAATGTTTTCCTGTAAAAGTTGACATAAAATGGCCCTATACATGTTTACTTCTTCAATCCTTCATTTGTCTCAAGCAACTTAGCCTCAGAACAGTGATAACCAACCAATATTACACTTAGCTAGGTTGGAGCTAGCCTGAGCTGATTTTTAGGCATGTATTGTGATTGATTCTCAGATTATTTTTAGACAGAATAATATCTGATCACTATAGAGGCCTTCATCAATGTACAAGCCCATATGAGTGTGAAAACTGGCATTGAAGTCTGATATTGCCAAATTTCTCAGCTACATCCGATTCTGGCAGCTCCGGCATACCCGATATGGTATATATGATGTCATAAGGATCATGTGACAAGGAGGGAGGGTCGAGCAAAAGCCCAAAATAATTTAATTGACCCTATGTCTTTTTTATTTTTATTTTATTTAGAACCCCCTTGATTTTTTCCCCAAGAAGAAACCCTAGGACAGTAGTATGAGTGTTGTTGTTCAAGCACATTTTCTGGCATGTCGTGTATGAAAGCCCTTCTCTAATTTATTTCTTGTCTTGGGTAGCATTGCAAGGAACACCAATATTAATGCAAAGCTGATGACTTCATGTGTCTCATACCTGGTTTACCTATAGCTATTAGCCATCAAAGGGGTCACTGTTATCTTTGAGCTCATCCTCACTTCATACATGAAGAGTTGCAAAAGTATTATTGTCAAGGACCAACACCTTACCAACCCCGTAGATGTCACTACCACTGCACTGTTGGTAGCAGATGCATAAGGCTCTGAGTTCTGAGTTCTGACTGGACCAGGGATTCTGCATGATACCAAGTAGGGTGTGTTGGCAGCTGGGATTGATGAGCTTGTTTCTAGCATGAATGTACTGGTGGTTTGAGGGGTAAAAGTCAATCAAATAATAGGACAGATAATTAAAGAGAGCATGATGGTCACATTGGTACAGGGAATCCAAAGCAACAAATCATGTAAGGCCACTATCACTACCAGTAATCAAGGATCATGCTTTCTTGCATGATGCACAAAAAGGCCTAAGCTGCCTGACAGTACTGAGTAAATTAGCAATAGTTACTAGTAGCAGGCAAAACATTTGATGAGAGTGGGATTTGAACCCACACCCTTTTGGACCAGATTAGCTAATCACCACATGATTTGGTCCTTGTGATCATGAAAAGTGAGCCAAACAAAGATACATTCCATCTCAGAATGCAAACCAAACAAGAGCCACAACAGCACCTGCTGTGAAGAAAGGGAAAGGAAAGAAGGGCCCTCAGCAGACCATCAATGTGGATGTCAGCAACTCAGATGGTGATATCCCTGTGAGGAAGAAGAATGCACTGTGAGTCTGATTTGATAGTGCCTCCAATTTCCACTGATGAGTCACCAAAGCACAAAGAAGAAGGAGAATTCAAAGGGCAAAGTGTCCACTCAGTACCATCCAGGCTGAGTTGTGACACAGCAGGTCAGATGAGCCACAGCTGCATGAGCAGGGCCCAGCCTCCCCCAACTTAAGATGTTGAAAAGGAGTGCTTATTTCAGTCTGGAATCAGGACTGAAATTCTATTGTACTAATCTACAACAAAGGTGGTGCTGTGAGAATCCATTCTGCAAATACATACTCATCACTGTTGCATCTATGACAATGCTTCTTTGGCTCCTTGATCTTGAATTTCTTTGAGGAGCAATGATCTGGTAGGTGTGTGCATATGTTGGCAAAGAGCTTGTCACATGGTTGGCAATAATAGTGCTGACCCCTCTTGGTCGACATGCTAGCAAGTGAGGTATCCTGAAGATCAGAATGAGAACAAGGGTCAGAACTGGTAAAAGACCACACAGTTGGTAGCTCAAAACTGTATGGCCCTATCTTTTTCCCATTGTCTGAGAGCTGGAAAAATGTGTGTCATTTCTGGCATAATGAAGCAAGAACTGACATAATGAAATAGTTTGTGATATCCTTGACAGGCTGGTGACATCCAGTGCAATGATACTTTTTGACTGAGGGGGTGATTCCAGGGTGCTCGTCTTGGTGCTCAGATGTCCTACACTTCAAAGGGACTGCTATGTTATAGACAAGCATCAAGTCAAGGCCATTATCCTTATTGAGAGTCAGGACTCATAGCATAATATTCTTCCTAGAATGCAATGTACCAACAACAGGGAGGCAGTGAAAGAGGATGAGATGGGTGGCAAGCTCATACAGTGATAACTTGGATTCTCCACATGATGGCACAGGGCACAAGGTGGTGTCACTGTCAAGTAGATGTTGTTGGGAAATATGCCATTGGAAAGTCAAGATGTCAAGGTATCTATATCTTGATGGTAAAATTATCATGCAAAGAAAAGATAGTGACTTACTGCATTATTCTCCTTGTGATAGGGAGATGTGCATCAAAAACACAAAATGGGCAAAAGTATGGTTGGAGAGCTATTCCACTTTTGATGTACCCATGAAGCAATGCACCATGGGGAAGATCACAAGGGTCATAGCTGATAGCACCTCCAATATCCACAATACCAGTTGGTTGCAAATCAACAAGTCCATCTTGCCATTTTTGAAAAAGAGAGAACATATCATCATAGTGGCCAACACAGTGACTTGTCCAACTAGCACCATCACCTATATCGTCTTCAAACCACTGCCCACAGATTGAGCAATAATCAATAGTAATAGTAGCATTGACATTGAGACAATGTTTGGTCGTAAAGTGGTTGGCCCAATCAGGGACAATCCAACTGCCATCACCCTCCTCTGTATAAAGTTCGCCATCTTTGAGCCACTTGCATGTTTGATTCCTATGGAGCGACAACTTGGTCAATGATGCAAGATGAGTTTGCATATGGGTGATGAAGGCAGAGCGTAATTTGTAAACCTGTGTTGAGCAACCGTCCCAGGCACAGGTGGTGTGGTCAAAGTTATCCTGTGCCCTCTGCTGGGCATCTACATGCATACAGTCCACAAGACATTTATGGAGGTGTCTGCCAATCCCCTTGGGCATTGCACTGGGACTGGAATAGTGAGATGAGATACAAAAAGATACAGAAAAGGAAGATTTACCTGCATAATGTTCTGCAGATGGGACATTTATTATTAACATCTGGTGACTTGTTTGGATAGCAGATGCTCAGATGCTTGCTAGGCAAAGTAGTGACAGCCTTGATATACACAATAATAGAGTCGTTGACAGTATCAAAGGTGGTAGCCACATCGAAGAATGTTGCAATAAAGTTGTTGACAGACAGCTTGGAAAGTGAGGGTGAAACACCTAAAGGTGGGCAGTTTTCTTTTCCTTGAATTGAACTTTTCTTTTTTCCAAGATCCTAAAGGAAAATTAGTGTGAGAACATCAATGACAAAGAGTTCACTTACAACACCTTTCAACTGGCATGCTGATGCACCAGCAAAATAGTCTTCTCTGGCTTTCTTCACATGAACCTGCTTCTCCCTTGCCACAATGTTGCAGTATTCTCTGTCATGCTGGTCAAGTTGCATCTTGAGATCTGCTATCTGAGAAGCAACCAAAATCTGTGAGTCTTCATCATCCTCAGAAGATTTTACATTCTTCAACAGTGTTGTGACCTCTTTGGCAAGCTGTACATCTTCAGTACCTGAT
This sequence comes from Armillaria mellea, assembly GCA_030407055.1. NCBI lineage: Eukaryota > Fungi > Basidiomycota > Agaricomycetes > Agaricales > Physalacriaceae > Armillaria > Armillaria mellea. The sequence continues at coordinate 4,418 of JAUDZF010000146.1, forward strand.
GTACACAAGGGGGAAAAAAATCTACCTTGGTACATGTCTCTCTCATTGTGACTAGCTCCTCTTCTGCCAACAGCTCATCTATTGCCTCAAGAGAGAGCCATTGGGGTGCATTGGCATCCATACAAGCTGACATGTTTGAGGTGGTCTGTAGAATGATCAGTGAAAAATGTCAGAGAGGAAAGATTGGGAATATACACTCCCAATCTGAATGCTGATTTCATTGACTGGTTGGTTGTGTAGAGTGGTGCCCAGGTCATGATCAATGGGCTTGGTCTTGTAAGAGGTCTGTAGATGTGTTGAGATGGCAAAAATGAAGATAAATAGAGACCAACATTAAACATGTCTGACTTTTTTGTATGTCCCATAAGTGTACACAGTGTATCATCAGACATCTGTCCAGAGAGTTGGTGTTGAGCCTAGACTTCTGTGGCAATGGCAACACCCAAAACTCTGAGAGAGCTAAGGAAATATGTGTGCAATCACAGTAGTCAAGGCTATGTGCTTGTGCGAGTGGTTCAGTGCACCTCCATGTGGTCAATTCCTCTAGATGCAGGTATACACTTTGACTATACAGTCTGGAAGTAGTACCCTTTAGCAGTTGAGTACTAAGAGGCTCAGGCTGTAAGCTGAGGGGATCTTGATAAATGAGATGAAATAGAATCTGGTATGGTACAAATACCAAGAAACTGTGCTAGATGCTCGGAACTGATCTAGAAAACATGAAACCAGTCTGGTAAACATGAGACTGGCCTAATAAACATTTGGGCAATCAAATAAATGTGAGGAGAATCGAATAGACATTTATACAATCGAATAAACATTTGGAGAGTCAAATAAACATGTGGAGAACTGAATAAATGTGTGGGGGCTTGAAATGGAGAGTTACTGGATGGAAATATGATAACTGAGTGTCACGGCAATACTGCACAGCAACTGGGGACAATGACAATGACATGGGTGAATGATGTGAAGCTGGGCCTTCACAGAGGCAATAATACTCTATACTGGTGTGGGCAATGGATACGATGACGATGTAGAAGGTGAAGATGATAAAACAATCCTATCTGGTGAAATTAAAACAATGTTGCGGCATTAAAAGACAAAAGCAAGTTATTGGAGCAAGAATCCATGTATTGGTGGTAATTAACACATCCAATAATGTTGAGACTATAGCAAGCAATGGGAGATAACCTGGAGCAAAAGAACTTCTTTCTCCTCTATAGAATATGAGTTTTTATACTAAAAGTTTGGTTTTTATAAATAGAAAAGATATCTAAGCATTGGTAAGGCTGTAAGTCCTTGGATTAGTAAATCTGTAGTAAATAGAAGAATTTTTCATCAGCTGAGGCATAACAGCTTGTCTGTATTGCCGTGTCTGGATGGGAAACCATGTGGAAGTGGAGAATGATGAGTAAACAGCTAGGTGCTGTTTAACTGTGGACTGTGAGGGTATGGTACATGTTCTGAGGTTGATAAATGGATATAAGCTGCTGTGAAGACTTGGCAAAGTAACAGCCTGAGTAACTGCAGTCTGGAGTATCTGTATTGGGTCAATATCTTTGATGGAGGAGTGCAGGGTCTAAATGATGTCACTATGATTGAGGAATCAAGGGGTGTGTCAATTGGGTGCCTAGGACTGATGCGGCAACTCCATTTTCAGTATGATCGTCAATGAAAGGTGTATTGTCATGATCGTTCATGGAAATATGGAGAATAAACATGAACAAAAGGGTATTAATGTGGTTTGCTGAGTTATAACCGTGGTATATCATGGTTATTGAAGGATATCAAAGAGTGTAGCATATAATCGAAGGTTGGGGCATTAAATTGAGTGTGGCAATGTAGGATAAGGAAGATGGGAGTCGAATCTGTTATTATTGGGTAGTTGATGGATAAATCTGCAAATTCTGAGCATACAAAGCCTAGAGGCTCATCAGTGTGAATAAGGATCTCAAAGTCAACACTTGTGAGGAAAAATTTTGGTCATGATACAGTGGAGAGTGGTGCAACACTATGGAGGTCCTCAGAGTTGATATATGTAAGCATTTGTTGTCTATAATGTGTAGGAAGAGGCTGTAATGCCTCTTGTCTCCAAAGCAATGTGAGTGAATACACCTGAGTCCTGATAGTGTCCTTTGTCATATACTTGCTGAAACGACCACAGATGCAAAGTGCCTGATATTGAATGAATCTAATGAAGATAGCTGTGAGAGATGTTAGCATATATGCACCTACAATGTGTTGGACATACTGATGTGCTCAGTAATGGTGAGTGGCAAATGGACTAGTGGCTGGCAATGAACATCAACTACACTAAACCTATCACTAACTCTACACTAATCACTAATATATTGAATTTGGGTGTTTTGAGTATGATAGAAGCTCAATAATCAAGGAAAGTTGTTTAAAGATGTTTTATTTGTTACTAGTGAGCGATACAAAAGTACTACTCACACTAGCAGGGTGGGTAAGACACGATTGAGTAAAGGTGACTTTGTTTGAGCTTCTGTGCTCATTGGAACTGGGATTGTTCTGAAACTAGTGGCTCTCTTGGCCCTGTACTGCTCCTCACAAGTGATAGACACTTGACTAGTTGTGTTCTTAGCAAACTAGTGGTGCTCTGGGTCTAAGAATAAACTATACTGCTTCCTACAAGCGATAAACACTTGACTAGTCACACTCTAGGCAAACTAGTGGCACTCTTGGCCTAGGAATAATACTTTATACTCCAAGAACTCTCTTGAACTAACTTTGAAACACTCTCGGCCTTCAACAGGACACAATAGTAGACTCAAAGGGGTTTTTATTCACTCAATACTGGGGTAACTCCATGACTAGCCATCACTTTGTTGAGGTTAAGCACAAAATCCTTTAATTGGGGGCACTAGGTACTGACTAGTATGTCACAATCTCGGGGTAGGCTTGCCTACCATGCAAGGTGCCTACTCTGCTACTTATATACAAATGGAAGAAGGTACAATAACCGAAAATAGCTATGCTAGAGGGGTACTATTGATAAGGATTTTTTGGCTAGTCATGAGTATTGGTGCATAATCACACAATAGTCAGTCTAGAATGCTTTGTTGCTGACTAGTAGGCCTAGAAACTCTGTTGGAGGTCTGTTTCCCATGCCCTTGACCCAGCAATGCTCCACTAGTGTCAAGGATAATTAATGCACTGGTCAGTTATGCCTGTAGCAGTCGCTGATTGTCATCAGGAGTACAGCCCAGCTATACTAATGCTGATCATATGAGATCTGTCATCCACTAGTCAGATCTACACACAATTCCAACTGTCACTAATCAATTCTAAGTCCCATTTAAGATCATTGCATGACTAGTGATTCTGACTTAAGCATTCTTGCCTTAGCTGGTACTTGTATAATGGAGCTTCTTGGTTTTTGTGTCCTCTGCCTCTGGTTTGGTATGCTAGTGGCAATACTCACCCACTAGTGACTGTACATTGCATAGGTCCACTAGTTTTGAGTCACTAGTATCAGCTGGCAGATAGAGTTGACCCACTAGCGGTGTCGCGTCTAAGTCCTAGCATTACTAGTAGCCATTTGCACTGACTATCAGCTCGAAGCCTCTGCTATAGTCCTCATAATCCCACTAGTATCAGGTAGATATGCAATAGTATTGATATAAAATCACAAAATCTAGGTGTGAACGCATAGACTGTGTATCACCGAACTACTCTCTTAGAGCATCCTGGCAGTGGGAGCAGTGCCGAGATTGAGGATTGTGCATTTCAACGGATCATCTGAGGCTGGAAGGACAAAGAGGCATCTTGGGTGAGCAATGACATCTAGTCAAAATATACATACTCACCATAGTAGGTCTTGACATTGCAACCTCTTGTTGATGAGCATGCAGACTAGGATGTCTTTTGCAACCATGGAATGACCAACATAGGTATCGAGGATGTGGGCAAGCAGCTTGCTGCAATCAACAAGGTTGGTGTTGATGTAATTGTCACTTTGTGGCCTGATGTGCTGTTTAGCTACTGGTAGCATAGGAAAATGACATGTATGGAAAAGCTTGGGTTTCGATGGTTATTCAGATGGTCAAAATGATATGATTCAACAAGATATGGAGGAAGCATAATAAGGGAGCTGGAGGCCAGAAATGGAAGACAAAGTATTGGGAAGATGGATGCCAAGAGGAGAACAAGAACCTGTATCAGAACCAGTGATGAGCCTCCAGGCTCTGTATGCTCAGAATTCATGGATTTTCCCTTCTAATTAACATTACCATCCACCCAATGGCCTCTCAGTAAACCAGTCATTGCACACATGGCAATACCAATTTCAACCTATGGCAACAGTTCCTCACACATCCTTATATCCATCCCATCTAGCTATGCATTATAATTTCTGTATTCCATCATGGCAAGGCACATTTGATTGACAGCTACCCAAAACAGAATTAGTGCATCAAAAGAAGCACCCTAATGACGTGCTTCTCCATCATTCAATTAAAGATGATGTGAATGATGTATCCACTTATCCATCAAAGATATCAAGCGACGATGGCTACAAGTAACTGTGTTTACTAAGGCTGTTACCTTGCCAAGACCTTCCGAAGTCATAATTCCATCTGTGCACCTCAGTAACGATGCCATACTCTACCAGTCCACAGCTAAACAGCACCTACCAATCCATTCATTGGCCACTCAGTCCATATGATTTCCATCCAGACACAGCAATGCAGAGGAGTCACTGTTACTTTAGAAGAAGTAAAACCATATGTTTATTCAAGGATTGACTAAGCTATGGCATTACAGCCTTACTAAGTCTTGTATAAAGATACTATTTATAAATCTGTACTTGTAGTATAAAACTAGCTAGAAAACATAGAAAAGGACAGTTTACCACCAGTTTACAGTTATACATCAAGTCTATCGCCTTCAGTTGACCACAATCTACATCAATTGTTATGCACCAGTCTATCACCAGTAAAACAATGTTTATTCACTGTTCTCTGGCAATACACCATTTTGCTCAGCCTACTCTCGATTGCACATCAAACCTCAAACTCACCAGAGTTATTCTATGGTTTTAACTGTGAAGCAGTGACTTATGCTAGTCTCTTTGCTCTTAACACTATTGGTACACGACTCTATTGTGCCAATACATGATCACCACACCATACCTCATACAATGTTTTCTTTTACTAGCCAGCCAGTTTCACTTTCACATCATTGGAGTTTTTACACATTTTCTCTTTCACCATTGTCATCATTGCCCACTTGGGTAGTCTCCAAGCAGACTTAGGATCAGTTTTGCCAGTATAGGACCAGTTTAGCAAGTTTTGTATAGGATCAGTATAGGAAAGTCCAGTGTGGACTTATAGGTTAGTTTAACATCAGATAGGATTGTTTAGCATCAGCACCAGTTCGACATTGTCTCAGCATTGCTGTACCAGTATAGCAACACAAGTTTCCATTTATTCATGTTTTTCTTCAACTCTATAGCCTTCAGCACTGCCTTTCACACCATCTTTCACTGTCACCGGCCACAACAACACATTTTCTCAATATTTCCATTCATCCTTGACTAATTAACAACCGTTTAGTCAACTCATTTCTGTCCCTGTTCCAGTATTAATGTATTTACATGTTTTCTGGTCTCTCCTTCATGGATTCGTGGTATTCACATCATACCTGCTTCTGTTCCTTCTCATTATTGAGATCCTTACTGGCTTATGGCCAGGCTTACTAGTACTCGAATACCAAGTGGTACTACTTGCTTGACTGAAAAGTCGCAGTGTATTCTTGCATCTAGAGGAATGTTATGATTTTTCCCTTTATCTTATCTTATCAAAGCACTTATCGCTATCTCATCTTATCTCAAGCGCTTATCCACAGTTACCATGACCATAACGGACGTTCTCAACGATGGTACTACGGCTCGTGACTATCGCCTGACTACCTTGTCACTCTCTTGTTATTTCCGCACAACAACCATGGTTGTCGTTCTATTCTTAGTCCTATAGCTTTCATATATAAGTAGTGTAGCTCTCACTGTATATCCCCAGCTTCGAGCTAAAGTTTATTCATACCCTACTTTACTCTCACCACAGAACTCGACTAAAAACCTTAGTCCTTCTTCGCTAAGCTACAGACACTTAAGTCATTCTTCCGGTGATTGTCCGAATGTGAGACAGCCGAAGTCTAGACCCGTCTGTAGTCACGTGAAGTTCGGGTCTAACAATTAGCTCAAAGCTTCCTTTCTGTTTCTTCACCGTTCACCGTGAAGAAACCCATTCATGCAAAATTTCGAACAAGCTATCATCATCGCTGTCTCTATCGTCCTAGGATCCCTAGCGATCCTTACAATTGTTGCTCTGACCCTCGAGTACGAGGAAGAAATACGACGGTTCTTCAGAAGACTTGGAGAACGTCGCCCCCAGCCCCGATCCCAAACCCAACCACCCCCTAGCTATGTCCCCCCTCTTCAAGACCAACAACCCATTCCTGCCTCACAACAGGACCTCGTCAACCACTGACACGGCTTCACCGCCAACTCCAGCGACGAGTTCCCGACTCGGCAGGCTCCCCCCCGAAACGCCACCCCTGGACCAAGCCGACCAAGGGGAGCACCCCGAACCCCTTCCCCAGACCGTGACACCCTTGAGTCCATTCCCCTGGACGAACCCTTTCCAGTGCCGGCCATCATCACGGACAGACCCCCAACCGCTCAGGAGGCCTACGACCTCAGCTGGTACCTTCTCGGCAGATACGAGGTGAGTATCCCACTGGCCTACGTCGAGCCTGCTCTCCCCGAGAGACCAGTCAGCCTCGAAGGATTCAGAATCCAAGTCGTCGGAAACGAATGGGAGCTCCGGGGAGAGTTCAAGCAGTTTCCAGCAGATGAAGAAGAAGACGAAGAAACGGTACACCCCACCGAAGAGGAGCCCCACCCCGACGAGCGGCCTGTCCTCCCGATCCTTCTACACTCCCCCGAGTGGGAAGAACTCCCCCTCGAACCCCAGCCCGACACTCCCCCTCGCACTCCCTCCCCAGAAATTGACGAGCCTAATGAACTCGCCCATCACACCGATCCCGACAATCCCTTCAATCCTCGAAGCACGGACTACGACTGGCCCACCCTCTCCCAGGCAGATCAAGACATCCTGGGCCCCGCTGATGAGCCTCCAGGCTCTGTGCGCTCAGAAATCGTGGGCACTACCTTCAAATTATCGATTATGTCCCACCCACGGACTTTCAGTAAACCTAACGTTGCAAGCAAGGGCCAACTTGTTTCATTCCGAACTTTGCAAAGTACGTGAAGTTACACTGCGGAACTGATGCGCCATATTCCCATGAGTCCCTTTTTGATTACCGATCATCCATAAACAGAGTAAGCGCCTGACTGGCCTAGAACTTAGGCGTGCGCAGCACTGGCTGAGTCATGGGTTTCACCACGCATAGGCTGTTTACAACTACGGATTGCTAACGGAAGTACGGGACCGTATGGTCGCGTACTTAAACCAGTAGTATTAGTGAGCCGTAGCCAAGGATATGTAAGAAAATCTTACCAAAACGACCAGCCGCACCCGCGCACTTTGGCGGCACTGTAAGTAAAGTATTTAAAAAGTTCTTTAGTATTATAAATGCCTTAGACATGCTCAGCAATACGTACTGCGGTTTTATAGCCTTAGAAACTTTGCTTACTGATAAAAGTTCACGAACTTTGTATAAAAAGAGGACAAAACGTAGCTAGAAAGTAGTAGACGGGCGGATACCCCACCAATTCCCCATATTCACACAACCAACAAGATTTAACATCGCGTCTCTGTGTTCTAAGAGACCAGACAACTAAGTCTTGTTACTACTTCGCTCTGTAAAGCAGGAAGGAATATTAAAGCATAAGAAAAGCTATCCTTCTTGTCATTCTCACCTCGAAACGTAGACTAGTAAAGGTAAAGAAAGTTACTAACGAAGTTCATTAGAAACACAGTTACAATACTGGAACCGTAGCTAGGTTTCCGACACCAACAGAAAGTTCGCGCCGTATATAGGTCGCCCCCACTCAGCCTACAGCCACGTTTACGCATCGCTTCCCTTCCAGGAAACTTCGCGTACATAACTTGAGCCTCTCTAGACCATTAGGGACTCATAACAACCGTAGCAAAAGTTCGCTACCATCCTAGGAAGCTATAGTCACCGCACGGAGGTGCAAGACTAGACTCGCTAGAACCTGCCTTCAGATTAGCTGCTTGATAGCACTTGCCGTTTTAGGTCTTGTGTTTTCTGCCCGCAGGAGTAAATAGGTTCATCACCGCCCAGTCTGCTGCCTGGGAATTACAGTGTGCCGACCTGGAAAGCAGAGGAGGCTGGCACTCACCCATCCATCCAGACATGGATGAGTGGTTGGCCATCAATCGGGGAGACGACATTCCACGAAGGGGAAGAGACCAGACCATCCGCGCCCGCATTCATGCCAACCGCAATCGACAAATATACCCAACCTCCGCCAGCCATTGCATCTATGGAATACGAGAGAGGACAAGGGAAGAGGAGAGAGAGATGGGGGTCATCCTCCTCATACTCACCAGGAGATATGAGCAGGAACACGCCGAGTCCAGGGCTAGGGATGCTCTGGAATAATTTCGATACCTTTAACTATGACGCAGAAATGTTCAGCGGGGCCGAACAATACGGCCCCAATATATATTCTTCACAGTATGGCCCATACGTGCTAGACCATGCCGAGTACCCCGAGCCTCTACCAGACTCCCTGCCCCCACGAATCCCCCAGCCGAGAAGCTGACGATGGCATCATGGCTATCACGAACCAGGCACAAGCCGCCTCCTCGCTGGAGCCGGATCAAACATTGACGTGGACCCCGAGCCCGACCAGCCTGGAGCCACCCAGCCACCGACTGACCCCCCACGACCCTCCACCCCTCCGACCCTCGAGGCCCTCACCGCCGAAGTTGACCATTGGAGAACCACCTGCTTCAACCTAGCCAAGCGGCTCAATGACATGGACAACACGCTGGCAAAGTACAAGCCACCCTCATCCTCCTCCAGTGGTGAGAGTGACCGATGGTCCTTACCCAAACCGCCCCGAATCCCAGGGCGACCACCTTTCGCACCCCCAGTTGGGACCGCAGCAAATCAGGAGCCATTCCTTCAGGTACGACCAATGATGCATGAACTCCCAGACAAATTCGCCGGAGCTCATGATGACATCAAACGTTACCTGGGAGATTGCGACTCGTACTTTGCCTCCTTCGAGGTCTATTTCCCATATTCCTTGATCAAGATCCAACTAGCATCCTCCCTGTTAAAAGGACCTGCAAAAGACTGGTGGGTGTATCGACGACCAGATTTCTACAATGCCAATGCTCAGCGCGTCCGGTATCCGAGTTGGAATGGGTACTGCGACCTCATCCGCCGCCAATTCTCTGACCCTGCCATCGAGCAACAACACAAGAAGAGAATGAACGAAATCCGGATGGGCAACGGCAGTGCCAACGACTTCTTCCAAGCCATAGAGATACAGGCCAAGTTGGCAGGGCTCAGACATGACGAGGGGGAACGAGGGAAGTTGGTCCAAGCCGTTAGATGGGGAATCCTGCAAAGTTACATGAAGACTATCGCAAACCAGGGAATCTGCACCCTGGAGACCTATCCCGAGTGGAAGGAACGGGTCTGCCAGCTCTACATCGATCGTACCAAGCAAGCCATCTTCGAACAAACACTTGGGCACCCCGACGAGCGACGATCTGACCACCGACAAAGCAATAAGCCCGGAACATCAAACCAACACCAAAGCCCCAGCAAACCAGCTGGGGCCACAGGTTCGACACCAGCCAAGCAGTCAGGACAGGTCAAGACCACCACCAGAGACGCAGGAACGGGGCGGTGGACCACACACGGGGGCCAAGGCCAAGCAATGGACATAGACGTTCTGCGAAGAGAGGGTAGGTGTTACCGCTGCAAAGAAAAGGGGCACATGTTGAAGGACTGCCCAAAGAGGAGAGAGTTCAAGGACATTCGCTCGTTAGTAGTAGTCGAGCAGGAGCCAAGGCCCGAGCCAGAGACCGGGTCGAAGATAGAGGAGGTAAAAGATTAGGTCATCCAGGGCTCGATTCCCCTCTGACGACCTCCTCCTCTCGTACTGGTGCGCTTTCCTGTCCTCCTGGTGGGGCTCATAATATTTCTTTAGTTACATCTTGTGCATTACCTATCACGCGTCCCAATATACCAGCTTTTAACATTTCCCGCACGACTAGCAAACCAGTACACCCAGAATCGAACCAATATGCCATCCTAGCACAACTGGACACCCTGGACTCAAATGCTGATGAGGACGACCCCTCTGACGCCGAACAGGGAAAAGACTCTTCGGAGTTGGCAGAGAGCCTCCCAACAAACTTGCCAGAACCCCTAATACGGGAACTGCCTGCATGTGAACCCCTCAGGGGGAACGCCTCTGTGGGACTGGCTAATCAGAGCTTGAATACCCTCACGGGGAGAGGCTCTGGCAAGCGACCCTACGAAGCTGCAGGAACCTCGGGTAAGGGTTCCCGGAAGACTCAAGCAGGACCGGCACAGAAACAAATGAATCACCAAGTCGGAAGCGGCGAGGTAGCAGAGCACAACCCCACCCGACTGCTGGCGCCAGTAGGTAATGGTGGTCACGGTTCATGTGACAAGAACGTGACGCTCATGGACCAGCCCCCCAACCCTCGAAGGGTTAGCCCTGGCATACAGACCAGAAGTGGGCACCTCCACGACGCTACCCAGCCCAACCCTGATGAAGACGCACGACCGGCCAAGGACACCAAGAAAGCCACAGGACCTGGACCCGCTAGTGCCCAGGCGGTAAAAAGGGGGCATACCATTACCATTGTAGAAGTCCCTGATGAAGAAGACGACATGGCATATCAACAATGGTGGGTGAAACAGCAGAACGAAAGCACTGCCCAGGAGAAGACCGACGCAAAGTACTATCCTATCTGGGAATCCCCCCTTCCATATCAGACACCCCCGACACCACCACCTGATCGTTGGCTCAAGCCCTTTGGTGCGGAATGGACCCTTCATGCCATTCGCAAGGCCCGCACCAACGAAGAAGCCAAGGCTGCCCTCCACTGTTGGATCCACCAGGATCGAGTCAGCGAAATCGTCGAAGACTTGATCAATGGACTAAAGCAGGGAGGCAAACCAGTGCTAGAAGAACTGTACGAACTCCAACAACCAATCCACTACATCCGAGGGACTAAGTCGACCGGACGGGACTTTACGCTCAACGTCCAACTCAAAACCACCACGAACAACCAAGTTCTGACCACCCACGCCCTCATAGACAGTGGCTGCACAGGAAGCTCCATAAACTGATCCTATGTCCAACATCACCAGCTTGACACCAGACAAGCTGCCGCCCCCATCCCCATCTATAACGCCAATGGAACCCACAATAAGGTGGGAAACATCACCAAATTTGTCGAACTCCGCATCACCATCGGAGGACACAGTGAACGTATCGACTTAGCTGTCACCGACCTCAGCTCAAAGGATCTTTACCTCGGCCATGACTGGCTTAAACGCCATAACCTGGTTATCAACTGGAAGACGGGCTCGATCATCTTCGGTCGTTGCCAATGCACCAAAAACCCATTTCCACTCCCCAATGCAGACCCCGACGACCGATGGGACGAAGAGCTGGAAGAGGGAGAAACCATCCTTGCCGTTAATATGCAGGAAGAGCTCGTCATTCGTGCAGTACACCACGCGAATGACCTAGCGGCCCAGGCCAATAAGGACAAGCCGAAGAAGACGTTTGAAGAAATGGTACCTGAACATTATCGTTCATACCACGACTTGTTTTCAAAAGAAAACTTCGACAACCTTCCCGAATGAAAACAGTGGGACCACACCATCGAACTCATCCCAAACACCAGATCTACGCTCGACTGCAAGGTTTACCCCTTGAACCGAAACAAACAGGAACAATTAGACAAATTCCTGGATGAAAACTTGGAGTCGGGACGAATTCACCCATCCAAGTCTCCCTTCACCTCTCCCTTCTTTTTCGTAAAAAAGAAGGATGGCTCCCTTCACCCTGTACAAGACTACCGGAAGCTGAATGAGATGACAATCAAGAACCGATATCCACTCCCGCTCATTTCGGAACTCATTGACAAGCTCCGAGGGGCCAAGTATTTCACCAAGCTCGACGTTCGTTGGGGATACAACAACATCCGGATCAGGGAGGGAGATGAGGAAAAAGCTGCATTCAGGACGAACCGAGGACTCTTTGAACCCACGGTAATGTTCTTCGGTCTCACGAACTCCCCAGCCACCTTCCAGTGGATGATGAACGACATCTTCAAAGACCTAATTGCTGAAGGCAAGGTTACCATCTACCTCGATGACATCCTCATCTTCACCAAAGATCTTGATGAACATCGCCAAATCGTATGCCGCATTCTTCAACATCTTCGAGAGAACAAACTATTCCTCAAGGTGGAGAAATGCAAGTTCGAGGTACTAGAAACCGAATACTTGGGAGTAATCATCAGTGAAAACTCCGTATGGATGGATCAGGTTAAAGTCGCTGGAATCACCGAGTGGCCGATGCCTACCAAGAAGAAAGAACTACAGTCGTTCCTTGGATTCACCAACTTTTACTGAAAGTTCATCCGCGACTACTCGAAAATTGTCTGACCGCTCACCCAACTCACTGGAAAAGCGGAGTGGACGTGGGGGACCGCCCAGAATCAGGCGTTCCAACAGCTAAAGAAGCAGATGGCAGAAGACGTTGTCCTCACCATCCCGACAGAGAAAGGCCATTTCAAAGTGGAAGCCGACTCAAGTGACGGAGCCATTGGCGCCGTCCTCAGTCAGCAACAGGAAGGAAAGTGGCGACCAGTAGCATTTATGTCCAAGGCCCTCACGGTAACGGAACGAAACTACGAAATCTACGACAAAGAGCTGCTCGCAATCATGCTCGCGCTGTCAGAATGGCGACATTACCTCATGGGCGCCGCCAAAGATGTTGAGATCTGGACGGATCATCAAAACCTCCAGTATTTCCGAAAACCCCAGAAATTGAACAGGTGCCAAGCACGGTGGGTCACCGAGCTCGTGGAATATCATTTTGTCCTCCACCATCAACCCGGTGTTGCAAACAAAAAAGCCAACCTTCTCTCCCGACGAGACAATCACAACCAAGGCAAGGACGACAATGGCAACATCATTGTCCTCCAGCCAGAACACTTTAGGGCCCTTATTATGCCCACCGCTGCAGAAGTACACTTGAAGGTCCAGAGGGCACTTCGACGAAAGGAGGATTGGGATCAAGGGATCGCGAACTCCCTCAACCACAAGCAAGGAATCACCAAGAAGGATGGTCTCTTAATCTATGATGGACGAGTCTATGTCCCAAGAGACCACGCCCTTCGAGGAGAGATCATTGCCCAAAGCCACGACCACATCACCGCCGGACATCCGGGCATCGAAAAGACTAAGGAACTAGTCCAACGAGAGTACTGGTGGCCGAAGCTCAAAAAGGACGTGGAACTATACGTCAAGGGCTGCAAAACGTGCCAACGGACAAAGGCGAGCACCCAAGCGAAGGCTGCTCCTCTCCACCCGAACGCGATCCCGTCGGAACCATGGAGTCATATATCGGTCGACATGGTCACCGGACTACCTGAATCCAAGGGCTACGACGCTCTCCTTGTCATTGTCGACCGCTTCTCCAAAGCAATCATTCCTGTCCCCTGTAACATTGAACTCTCCATGGAAGGATGGGCGAAGATACTCCGAGACCACGTCTATGCAAAGCACGGCATGCCCTCGGTAGTCATTTCCGACCGAGGTCCCCAATTTGTTTCAGCATTTATGAAGGACCTATACCGAATCCTGGACATCACACCAAACGCCTCAACCGCCTTCCACCCTCAGACCGATGGACAAACCGAGCGAGTAAACCAAGAGCTCGAAGGTTACCTTCGCCTCTTTGTTTCCTATCGACAGGACGACTGGAGCGACTGGCTGCCCATGGCGGAATTCGCTCACAATAACCGAGTACACTTGGCCACTGGGAAAAGTCCATTCATGGTACTCTATGGCCACGATCCATGCCTTGTACCCGACTCCGTTCGAACCTCCCCGTTCTTAAACCCAGCCACTGGAACATTCACCATGACCATGGCAGAAGTCCACCGACAAACGCAAACAGCCCTGCAGAAGGCAGCGGAACAAATGAAAGTCCAATATGACAAAAGGAAATGCACTGCAGCTGAATATAAAGTCGGAGACCAGGTTTGGCTTGACACCGCGAATCTCCATTTACCGCGACCCAAGAAAAAACTCGACGACAAACGAGTGGGACCTTTCATAATCCTTGAAAAGTCTGGAGCATCAGCATACAAGCTGAAGCTCCCGCCTCATTGGAAGATACATCCGCATTTCAACGAGAAACTATTATCTCCATATACCCCACCTTCTTTCCCAAATCAAGAGAACCCACCACCGCCTCCACCCGATCTCATCGACGATGAAGAACAATACAAAGTGGAGGAAGTACTAGATTCCCGAACCCGTAAAATCAGGGGGAAGAAGGGACGAAAGGCCCAAGACGCCGTTGACTACTTGGTCAAGTGGAAGGGATGGACCCGAGAGCATAACTCATGGGTATGAGACACAGAGATGGGGAATGCTCAGGAAGCGATTCAAGACTATGAAGACAAGATCCAACAAGCAGGATGAGTCGACATAGCCAAAATCGTAACCAAGGACCCTGCTATGGCCGTCACCATGATCCTTGACCATGAATACCGTGACAGTATTGTATACTATAAGGCCCAACAACAGGATGGACTTCAGAAATGGGTCAAAAACCCCGACAACGACTTATGGAAGGACCTTATAGATGAATATTGGAGTAATGAACTTTCACACCAACTTGACGCCCCCGAGAACGAGCCATGACAATCGGGACGATTGTCTTAACAAGGGGGTAATGTTACGATTTTTCCCTTTATCTTATCTTATCAAAGCGCTTATCGCTATCTCATCTTATCTCAAGCGCTTATCCACAATTACCATGACCATAACGGACATTCTCAACGATGGTACTATGGCTCGCAACTATCGCCTGACTACCTCGTCACTCTCTTGTTATTTCCACACGACAACCATGGTTGTCATTCTATTCTTAGTCCTATAGCTTTCATATATAAGTAGTGTGGCTCTCACTGTATATCCCCAGCTTCGAGCTAAAGTTTATTCATACCCTACTTTACTCTCACCACAGAACTTGACTAAAAACCTTAGTCCTTCTTCGCTAAGCTACAGACACTTAAGTCATTCTTCCGGTGATTGTCCGAATGCAAGACAGCCGAAGTCTAGACCCATCTGTAGTCACATGAAGTTCAGGTCTAACAAGGAATTGATAATTGCACAGAGGTGCATCGAACCCTAACTCACACCCTTTTGCCTTGATAACCGTGTTTCCATGTTTATTTCCATACTCATTGAGAGTTTGGTTTTGCCATTGCCATGGAAGTCTAGGCTCATCACCAGGACAATGCCATAGGTTTGCACAAGGCAGCTTTGACAGCAAAGGTCAAAAAGCAATATGGTGTGTATAAACAGCAACAGCAGCACCTACTTGTTAGACCCAAACTTCATGTGACTATAGACAGGTCTAGACTTCAGCTGTCTTGCATTCAGACAATCACTGGAAGAATGACTTGGTGTCTTTAGCTCAGCAAAGAAGGACTAAGGTCTTTAGTTGAGTTCTTGTGGTGAGAGTAAAGTGTGGTATAGATAAACTTTAGCTTGAAGCTGGGGATATACAGTGAGAGCTACACTACTTATATAGTAAAACTAGAGTACTAAGAATAGAATGATAACCATGGTTGTCATTTGGAGAACAATAGAGAACCATGAGGTAGGCAGGCAATCGTTGTGAGCCGTAGTACCATCGTTGAGAATGTCCATTATAGTTGTGGTAATCATGAGCAAGCACTTGAGATAAGATGAGATAGCGATAAGTGCTTGATAAGATAAGATAGGCAGAAAAATTGTAACATTACCCCCTTGTTAAGACAATCGTCCCGATTGTCATGGTTCATCCTCAGGAGTGTCGAGTTGTCAGGAGAGTTCATTATTCCAATATTCTTCTATAAGGTCCTTCCATAGGTCATTGTCGGGGTTTTTGACCCACTTTTGGAGTCTGTCCTGTCATTGGGCCTTATAATATACAATACTGTCACAGTATTCGTGATCGAGGATCATGGTGATGGCTTTGGCAGGGTCGTTGGTTATGATTTTGGCTATGTCGACTCATCCTGTTTGTTGGATGTTGTCTTCATAGTCTCGGATCACTTCCTGAGCATTTTCCATCTCTGTATCTCATACCCACGAGTTATGCTCTCAGGTCCATCCCTTCCATTTGACAAAGTAGTCAACGGCTTCCTGCACTTTTTGCCCCTTCTTCCTTCTGATTTGGCAGGTTCGGGAATCAAGCACTTCCTCCACTTCATATCACTCTTCATCATCAATGAGGTCAGGTGGAGGTGGTGGTGGTGTCTGCTGGTTCAGGAAGGAGGGCAAGGTGTACGGGGACAGAAGCTTTTCATTGAAATGTGGGTGTATTTTTCAGTGTGGCAGAAGCTTCAGTTTGTATGCCAATGCTCCAGACTTTTCAAGGATCGAGAAGGGTCCAACTTGTTTGTTGTCAAGTTTCTTCTTGGGCCATGGTAAATGGAGGTTTGCAGCGTTGAGCCAAACCTGATCTCCGACCTTATACTCGGTCAACAGGCATTTCCTTTTGTTGTATTGGGCTTTCATCTGTTCTGCGGCTTTTTGCAGAGCTGTTTGGGTTTGCTTGTGTACTTCTGCCATGGTTGTGGTGAAGGTTCTGGCAGCTGGATTCAGGAATGGGGAGGTTCAGACAGAGTCAGGGATGAGGCATGGATTATGGCCATAGAGTATCATGAACAGGCTTTTGCCCGTGGCAGAGTGGATCCGGTTGTTGTGGGCAAATTCAGCAATGGGAAGCCAGTTGCTCCAGTCAGTCTGTCAGTAGGAGATAAAGAGATGAAGGTACCCTTCGAGCTCTTGGTTGACTCACTCAGTCTGTCCATCAGTTTGAGGATGGAAGGCAGTGGATGCATTGGGAGTAATGTCCAGCATTCAGTACAGGTCTTTCATGAAGGTGGAAATGAACTGGGACCTTGGTCAGAGATGACAATGGAGGGCATGCCGTGCTTTGCATAGACATGGTCTCGAAGTATCTTGGCCCATCCTTCTGCAGAGAGCTCTATATTACAGGGGACTGGGATGATGGCTTTGGAGAAGCAGTCAACCATGATGAGAAGGGCATCATAGCCCTTGGATTCAGGTAGTCTGGTGACCATGTCGACTGAGATGTGGGTCCATGGTTTGGATGGAATTGTGTTTGGATGAAGGGGGGTGGCTTTGGCTTGAGTGCTTGCCTTGGCATGCTGACAGGCCTCACAACCCTTGATGTACAGTTCTACATCCTTCTTGAGCTTTGGTCACCAGTACTCCCATTGGATGAGTTCTTTGGTCTTCTTGATGCCCAGGTGTCTGGCAGTAATATGGTCATGGCTTTGGGCAATAATTTCTCTTCGAAGAACGCGATCTTTTGGAACATAGATCCATCCATCATAAAATAGAAGCCTGTCTTTTTCTGTAACACCACATTCATGATTGAGGGAGTTTGCGATCCCTTGGTCCCAGTCTTCCTTGCATCAGAGCGCATTTTTGACTCTTGAGTGTACCTCAGCAGTGGTTGGCATAATGAGGGCATGGAAATGTTCTGGTTGAAGAATGATGATGTCATCATTGTTGTCCTTCCCTTGGTTGTGATCATCTTGTCAGGAGAGGAGGTCAGCCTTTTTGTTGGCGACACCAGATTGGTGATGAAGGGCAAAGTGGTATTCTGCAAGCTCAGTTACCCAGCACGCTTGGCATCAGTTCAGTTTCTGTGGCTTTCAGAAATACTGGAGGTTCTGATGGTCTGTCCAGATTTCGATGTCTTCAGCGGCTCCCATGAGATAGTGGCACCATTCAGACAAGGCAAGCATGATTGCGAGCAGCTCCTTGTCATAGATCTTGTAGTTTCATTCTGTCACAGTAAGGGCTTTGGACATGAATGCCACTGGTCACCATTTTCCTTCTTGCTGTTGACTGAGGACTGCACTGATGGCTCTGTCACTTGAGTCTGCTTCTACCTTGAAGCGGTCTTTCTCTGTCGGGATGGTGAGAACAATGTCCTCTGCCATCTGCCTCTTCAGTTGTTGGAAAGCTTGGTTCTGGGCAGTACCCCAGGTCCATTCCACATTGCTGGTGAGCTGAGTGAGCAGTTGGACAATTTTTGAATAGTCACAGATAAACTTTCAATAGAAGTTGGTGAATCCAAGGAACAACTGTAACTCTTTCTTTTTGGTCAGCATCGGCCATTCCGTGATCCCAGCGACCTTGACTTGGTCCATGTGTACCAAGTTCTGACTGATTATGACTCCCAAATATTTGGTTTCCAACAACTTAAACTTGCACTTCTCTGCCTTGAGGAACAGTTTATTCTCTCAGAGGTGTTGAAGTACACGTTATACGATTCGGCGATGTTCATCAAGGTCCTTGGTGAAGATGAGGATGTTGTTGAGGTAGATAGTGACCTTGCCTTCAGCGATCAGGTCTTTGAATATGTCATTCATCATCCACTGAAAGGTTGCAGGTGAGTTGGTGAGACTGAAGAACATTACGGTGGGCTCAAAGAGTCCCCAGTTTGTTCTGAACACGGCCTTTTCCTCATCCCCTTCCTTGATCCAGACATTGTTGTACCCCCAGCAGACATCGAATTTGGGGAAGTATCTAGCACCTTGGAGCTTGTCGATGAGCTCCAAGATGAGGGGAAGTGGGTACCGGTTCTTGATCATCATTTCATTCAGTTTTCAGTAATCCTGTATGGGGTGGAGCGAGCCATCTTTCTTTTTGACGAAGAAGAAGGATGATGTGAAGGGGGACTTGGACAGGCGAATTCATCCTGACTCCAAGTTCTCATCTAGGAACTTGTCCAATTGTTCTTGTTCATTTTGGTTCAAGGGATAAACCTTGCAGTCGAGCATGGATTTAGCATTAGGAACAAGCTCGATGGCATGATCCCACTGCTTTTGTTTGGGGAGATTGTTGAAGTTTTCTTTTGAAAACAGGTCACAGTACAAGTGGTAATGTTTGGGTACCATCTCTTCAAAGGTCTTCTTCAGTTTGTCCATGTTGGCTTGGGCCACTAAGTCATTGGCATGGTGTACCACATGGATGATGAGCTCTTCTTGCATGTTGACAGTGAGGATGGTCTCTCCCTCCTCGAGTTCTTCATCCCACCAGTCATCAGGATCTGTGTCAGGAAGCAGGAATGGGTTCTTGGTGCATTGGCAGTGACCAAAGATGATTGTGCCTGTTTTCCAGTTGATGACTAGATTGTGGTGTTGATGAGCCTAGACTTCCATGGCAACGGCAAAACCAAACCCGGTCAGAGTATGGAGAATAAATGTGTGAACATGGTAATACTAGGACAATTGTGTTGAAGTCCGCGCCCTCGAGAGCACCTCACATGCTGTCATCCTGTCTTCTTGCTCATCATTATGACAATCCATTTCTTGGACATTGCGTTCTGTGACTCTCAGCTTTAATTCCCATTGATTACTCATTACTTACTTGCCTCGCTTCCTCAGACTTTAGATTAGTTTATATACCATGTACCTTGTGTTTCGCACCTCAGCTTTTGCTCTCATATGGACAGAGAAGGCTGAGGTGAGCTCCTTTTGTATACCTGTTATCGAGTGTCATACTTACTTCTAGTTAGCATTGCGCATATTCTTACAGGTATAATATATAAGCTTTTGCTCTCATACGGACAGAGAAGGCTGAGCATTGCACATATTCTTACAGGTTATTGTGGCCCTGCACACTCTGTCAAACTAGCTGCTAGATTCCCCTCTTGTCATCTCATCTCCCACCTTCTGCCATGGCCTCGTCTGTTACCACATCCATCACTGACTCCCTCCCTGGGTCCATGCCCAAGCTTGATCCAACTGGACTCAACTGGGTGATCTTCTCAATCCGCTTTCACGACACTGTGGAGCCCAAGGGTTTCTGGGGACACTTCAGTGGTACCACCCCTTGTCCAACTGTGTCGTCGCCCCCTACTCAGGCAGAGCACACCGCTGTTGAGGCTTGGCAGAAGGATGAATGCTCGGCAAGGTCTCTTCTGATGCAGAAGATCCCCAACTCGACGTTGATGCATATCCACTCCAAGCCCACAGTACAGGAGCGCTGGGAAGCCATTATTGATGAGTATACCAACAAGGGAGCATACACACAAACGGACCTTCGTAACCAGTTCATGGAAACGAAGTGTGAGGAGCATGGTGACGTGAGAGTGTTCTTGGATAGCCTGAGGACAAAGCGTGAAGAGTTAGTGATGTATGGCATGCACATCAGTGAACAAGATTACCGGTCCACTATTATCTCTTCTCTCCCTGTCTATCTCTCAAACTTGGCTGCGAATCAGCTTGCATCAGCCAAGCTGTACAGCAGATCACACACCCTTGACCCTGATATCCTCATCGACACTATCGTTGAGGAGTTCGACAGGAAACGACATGACTGTGCCCACTGCCTTAAGGCAAAGGGTATGAAGTTGGAAGATCAGGATGTTGCTATGATGGTAGCATCAGGATCTGAGTTGAAAGGAAAGGGAAAGGAACATACGAAGAAGCCCCATGGTGCTTGTTGGGTCTGCGGAGAGACAGGTCACTTCAAGAATAAGTGCCCAAAGCAAAAAAGGATTGAATTAGCGAATGCTGCTGTTGATTCTGACAGTGATGTCGTGTTCTGGGTGGAGGAAGCATCTGACTCTGTGGACAGCATGCCTGACCTTGAGGCGGTCACCAACTCAGAAGATGAGTCTGCATTTGGCGACTCAGAGGGGGGCTGTGGCGAGGGTGATTGGTTTTCGGATGTTGACAAGGACTCTGACTTCCTGGAGGTTCTTGAAGCTGCGGCATCAGAAGAGGCATTCAGCATCAGCAACAGCAAAACTGATGTTGAAAAGGGTCACACTGAAGTTTATGACTCTGGATGCACCAGACATATCACCCCATATTGTGAAGAAATGTCAAACTTCACTGAGATTCCCCCAAAAGTATTCTGCGCTGCAAATAAAGAAAATTTCAGTGCAACCGGAATGGGCGATATGACCATTGACGTACCAAATGGTGTATCTGACACTTCGCAGCTCAGACTTACTGAGGTTCTGTACTCCCCAGAGGTGGGCTATACTCTTGTGTCCATCAGAAAGCTAGACGACCTCAGATTTTCTGCCACATTTGCTGGTGGGAAGTGTACAATCCGTGGTCCTGATGGCAAGTTGGTTGGAGAGGTTCCTAAAGTAGGAAAGGGCCTCTATTGTGTCAAGCATGAGCCTGAGAGCACAAATGTGGTGGTGGAAAAGATTACCTTGATGCAATTCCATCACTGTATGGGTCATATATCCCCAGACCTCGCTTGAAAACTCATTGACAAGGGTTTTGTCACGGGCATACAGCTTGACAAGACCTCATTTGATGAGCCAACCTTCTTTGAAGCCTGCATATATGGCAAAGCGACCAGAAAGCCCATCTCAAAGGTGTGGGAAGGGGAGAGAGCAACAAAAATTGGGGGCGAGGTTCACTCAGATCTTTGGGGACCTGCCCCGGTTGCTACTCTTGGCGGGCGCCGTTACTATATAACATTTATGGATGACTGCACCCGACTCACTCAGTTACACCTTCTCAAGAGCAAGGACAAAGCCTATCAATCCTATAAAGATTTTGAGGCTTGGCTCGAGACTCAGCTAGGCACTCACATCAAGATTCTGCACTCGGATCGTGGTGGAGAATACCTGGGAAAGGAGTTCATTCTCCACCTGAAAGAGTCAGGTACAGACCAGAAGCTCACCGTGCATGATACTCCCCAACAAAATGGTGTTGCGGAGCGGCGAAACTGTACCATTGTGGAACGAATTCATGCCTTGTTGCATGTGAGTGGCCTCCCAAAATATCTTTGGGGAGAAGCGGCACATCATGTTGTATGGTTACTCAACCATATGGCAACAAAAGCTCTTGATGGAAAGATGCCTTTTGAAGCAGCCTATGGTCGCAAGCCATGTCTCAAGGGGTTACGAGAGTGGGGTGAAAAAGTCTGGGTCTGCACTGAAGGTGGGGACAAGCTTGGTGGTCGTGTGAAAGAGGGCTGTTGGATGGGTTTTGATGAACAGAGCAAGGGATTCCGCATCTACTGGCCTGACAAGAAACATATCAGTGTTGAACGAAATGTGTACCATGACAATACTGCCTCACCGACTTGTTGTCTCGAGGGGGAGAGCTTAGATGGCACCGAGATGAAAGCTGATGCTTTCCTGCCTCCTGCTGTTCCCCTCAAAGCAGCACCTGCACCTGCAGCACACCTGCCAGCTGATCCCGAGCCCATTCATGAGCCAGAACTACCCACCAAACGTGTCTGAAAGCCCAGTCAGCACATCCAGGACATCCTCAATGGCAAAGGCACAAATTCAGCAAAGCCTGCTGACCCAGTCATAGCCTCAGGTGTCCAGCTCCCTACCATGCTTGAAGCGGAAGGTACAGCTGAGTGGATGATGGCTGCTGACTTCATCGATGAATATGCAATGGCAGCTGAGATGTCAGAAGCTGAAGCTCTTGAACTGAAGTCACTCACTGAGGCCAAGAATCGTCCTGATTGGCCCCTATGGGAAAGAGTGATCCAGGAGGAGTTGCAGACGTTGAAGGATGCAGGGACATGGGAGCTTGTCGAGCCTCCCAAGGATGCCAATATTGTCAGATCCAAGTGGGTTTTCCATGCAAAGAAAGATGCTGCAGGAAGCATTGTATGCTACAAGGCTCGGTTAGTTGCTCAGGGATTCTCCCAAGTACCTGGCGTCGACTACTTTGACACCTTTGCTCCTGTAGCCAAGCTCGCATTGATCTGCACTGTCCTTGCAATGTCGGCCATCCATGACCTGGAGCTTCATCAGATTGATGTCAAGGGTGCATACCTCAATGGTGAACTCACCGAAGAAGAAAACATCTTTATGAAGCAACCTCCCAGCTTCCAAGCACCAGGCTTGAAATCCCTCATCTGTCATCTCTTGAAAACATTGTATGGCTTGAAGCAATCAGGTTGGCATTGGTACCAAAAACTCATTGAGATCCTTGTCAATAGGATGGGATTGGCTCGCTGCGATGTTGATCAAGCTGTGTTCTTCAGACATGATGGAAAGAAGCTCATAGTGGTATTGGTCCATGTAGACGACTGCACAATCGCAGCCTCGTCACTCATCCTGGTCCACCAATTCAAGCGACAAATGGCCTCCTACATCAAGATCACTGATCTTGGTGAGCTGCACTGGCTATTAGGCATCGAGATCAAAAGAAATCGTGACGACCGCACCATCCATCTATCCCAATGGTCGTACATCATCTCCATCCTGCAGTGTTACAACCTTGACGAGTTGAAGCCTCTATCCACCCCCATGGATGTCAATGCCCACCTCTCATCCTCTCAGTCCCCCATGACGACAGCCAAAATCGCCCCAGATGCGCCATATCCCCTACCATGAAGCAGTAGGCTCTCTGATGTGGGTGTCACAGGGAACTTGCCCAGACATCGCATTCGCCATGCAGACTGTGTCCCGATTCACAAAAAATCCTGGCTTGCAGCATTGGCTGGCCATAAAGCACATCTACTGGTACTTGAGTGGTACGAGAAATTTGTGGTTGACATTTGGAAAAACAAGGGAAGGACATGGCAGTGTTCAGGGCTACACTGATGCTGATGGTAGCATGGCTGAGGACAGGCACGCTATCTCGGGATACGCCTTTTTGCTCGGCAGTGGTGCAATCTCATGGTCATCAAAGAAACAAGAAATCATGTCACTTTCCACCATGGAAAGTGAGTACATGGCAGCGACTCACACCTCAAAAGAGGCTCTCTGGCTTCATTCCCTCATATCGCAGCTCTTTGAGCCCATCTCCAAGCCCACAACATTGTTCTCTGACAACCAATTGGCGATTGCTCTTACAAAAGACCACCAGTACCATGCCAGGACGAAACACATCGATATACGATTCCACTTTATCTGCTGGATCATGAAAAATGGCTCTATCCACCTTGTCTACTGCCCTACTGACGAGATGATCGCTGACACTCTCACCAAGGCTCTCCCATCTGCAAAAGTCAAGCATTTCGCGTCAGAGCTCAGCCTCTCAATGGCTTGAGGGGGAGTGTTGAAGTCTGCACCCTCGAGAGCACCTCACACACTGTCATCCTGTCTTCTTGCTCGTCATTGCGACAATCCGTTTCTTGGACATTGTGTTCTGTGACTCTCAGCTTTAATTCCCATTGATTACTCATTACTTACTTGCCTCGCTTCCTCAGACTTTAGATTAGTTTATATACCATGTACCTTGTGTTTCGCACCTCAGCTTTTGCTCTCATACGGACAGAGAAGGCTGAGGTGAGCTCCTTTTGTATACCTGTTATCGAGCGTTGTACTTACTTCTAGTTAGCATTGCACATATTCTTACAGGTATAATATATAAGCTTTTGCTCTCATATGGACAGAGAAGGCTGAGCATTGCGTGTATTCTTACAAATCGTGTGTGCAAGTGGGTTCAGGGCACCTCCATGCAGTAAATCAAAGCTTTAAGGGTGCGAAGATATGCTTGGACTATGCAGTCAAGCAGATAATACGACGTGAGAGTCAAAGAACCAAAAGAATGACTGTAAGTCGTGAGGGTCTCATAGAACGAGAGGGAACGGCGCCTGATATGATGTGAATATCAAGAAACCATATTCTGAAACAGAAATGGAGAATGAGACTCAAGAAAACATGCTCAAGACGTTAATATGAGTGGGGAAATGAGAGGGAAATGCCTGAACAATACAGCAATAGATCGAGGGATGGGCGATGCTGGGAATAAATGTGCTGGTCGATCAAATAAACATGAACAAGGTGCTGAAACTGGCTGAAACTGATCCTAAACTGGACAGGCTGATATGGAAACTGGAGGCGAACGGTACTGGGCTGAAAACGATCCTATCTGATGTCAAAAACTTATCCTATAATCCACACTGGGATTTCCTATACTGAAACGATTGCTGAACTGGTCCTATACTGATACTGATCCTAAGTCTGCTCTGAGACTACCCAAGTGGGCAACAATGACAATGGTGAAGGTGAAAACTGGTAAAATGGTCCTATCTGGTGAAGTTGAAACTGGTGCTGCCTATAAAGTAAATGGGGGGTGAGGTATGGTGCGGTCAATCACATATTGGCACAATATTGATGTGTACCAATAGTGTTAAGAGTAAAGAGGGACGGAAACATCTTCTTCACAGTTAAAGAACCATGGAATAACTCAAACAATACTGCAAGTTGATGTGCAATTGACTATGTGCAACACAAGATGAATATTGCCATGAAACGACAAATAAATGTGTGGTGATCCTATATAAATGATGGATGGATTCATAGAGAGTTGCTGATCTGACTAGTCGATTTATTGTCAGTGCATGCAGTGAATATGGTGTACGATGGATTGATGTGTACAAGAATCAATACAAGTGTAGTCTGGTGAACGAGAGTGTACCCACTGGGGTTGAAAAGTGCTGAACGCTACTGTAATCTACGTTTTTATACTAAAGTCCTACATATATTAATAGAATTCCAAGTGACTTTTTACTAAGGCTGTAAGGCCTTAGCTAAGTAAAATCCTGAATAAACATGACCTATATCCATCAGCTGAAGTATACAGCATTGTTCGAATTGCCGTGCTTGGTTAGAAAACATTCTATAGTGGAGTCTGGCTATCGGGCTGGTTCTTGCTGTTTCGACTGCATGTGCTGCGGATTGTAAAGATGTGCTAGTGTCACTGAGGTTGCCCAATGCATCTCTAATGATGTGCCAACTTTGCAAAGTAACAGCTTGAGTCACCATAGTTCTGGAGTATCCGTGATAGGTTGATATCTTTGATGGATGAGTGCAGTGATAAGTGATGTTAATAGGGTCTAGCGATCAATGATGCATAGCGACGCGCTTTGATGCGGATGTGGCATTACCATATACAACCAGGGGCCCATCAAGATCAGTGTTAACATGTCCATAATGCCGTGAAGTGTCAGATTTCAAGATGGGATGGATAACCAATGTGCAAAGACATATTGCCATGATACAAAAGTGGCATTGCCATGTCAGCAATGACTGGTTTGGTGAAAGTCCATCAGGTGGACTGAGTGTAGGAATTAAGGGTAATTTCGCGAAATTCTGAGTGTACAGAGCCTGGAGGCTCATCAGCGTTTAAGCCAATCATGGCTAAGGTAGAGATCCTTTGAGCCAAGGTTGGTGACTGCTAGGTCGATGCATTTGCTGTGTCCTCCAATGGTAAGATGGAGTTTCACAAACTCGGTGATGTTGCCTGCCTTGTTCCGGGTTCCATCAGCATTGTATATGGGGATTGGGGCAGCTGCCTTCTTGGTGTCCATTTGGTGACTTTGGACATAGGATCGGTTGATGGAGCTGCCAGTGCAGCCACTGTCTACGAGGGCACAGGCGGAAAGGGTCTGAATGTTTGTGGTGGTCTCAAGTTGGATGCCGAGTGTGAAGTCTCGCCCAGTTGACTTGGTGCCCCGGATATAGTGGATTAGCTGCTTGAGTTCATACAGCATCTCCAAGGCTGGTTCATCTCCGAGTTTCAGTCCTTCAATCAAGTTGCCAACGATTTTGCCAACATGATCTCGGTGGACCCAACAGTGAAGGGCAGCTATGGCTTCACTGTTGGTGCAGGCTTCTTGAATGGCAGAGGGTCCATTTGGCCCCGAAGGGTTTTAGCCATTGATCTGGTGGTAGTAATGGTGGGCTGGTTCAAGGGAGAGGGGATTCAAACTGTGGATAGTTCTTGGTGTCCCACTTCTCTTGGGCCATGCTTTCTTTCTGCTGTTTTGCCCACCATCGTTGATAGGCCGTATCGTCTTCTTCATTGGGGACTTCTACCATAGTAATGGCCTGCCCCCTTTTTACTGCCTGGGTGCTAGCAAGTCCAGGTCCTGCGGCTTTCTTGGTGTCCTTGGCCATTCATGCATCTTCATCAGGGTTGAGTGTAAGAGTGATGGGAGGGTACCTACTTCCAGTCTGAACATCAGGGCTATCCCTTCGAGGGACAGGGGACTGGTCAATGAACATCGTGTTCTTGTCACATGAACTGTGACTGTCATTACCGTCTGTTGCCAGCAGTCAGGTAGGGCTGTGCTCTGCTGCCTCACCACTTCCAACTCGGGGTTCCATTTGTTTCTGTTCTGCTCCTGCTTGAGTCTTCCAGGGACACTTACCTGTGGTCCCTGCAGCTTCATGAGGCTGCTTTCCAGAGCCTTTCCCTATTAGGGTATTCACGCTCTGATTAGCCAGTCCTGTAAAGGTGTTTCCCCCAAGGGGTTCATATTCAGGCAGTTCCCATATTAGGGGTTCAGGCAAGTTCGTTGGGAGGCTCTCTGCCAACTCCGAAGAGTCTTTTCCCTGTTCGGCATCTGAGGATTCAACCTTGTCAGCGCTTGAGTCCAGGGTGTCCAGTTGTGCTAGGACAGCATATTAGTTTGATTCTTTTGGTACTGGTTTGCTAGTTGTGCTGGGGATGTTAAAAGCAGTGGAAACAGGTATATTCAAATGTGCAGTAGATAAGACAGAAGATGTAACTACAGAAAAGTCATAAGCCTCACCAGGAGAATGAGAAAGCATACCAGTACTAGAGGAGGAGGTTGTCAAAGGGGAATTGAGCCCTTGATGACCTAATCTTTTACCTCCTCCACCTTTGACTCAGTCTTTGGTTCCTGCTCGACTACTACTAGTGAGCAAATGTCCTTGAAATCCTTCCTCTTCAGGCAATCCTTTGACATATGCCCCTTCTCCTTGCAATGGTAGCACCTTCCTTCTCTTTGTAGGACGTCTATGTCCATGGTTTGCCCCTGTCCTCCATACGTGGTCTATCTCCCAGTCCTTGTGTCCCTGCTGGTGGTTTTGACCTGTCCCAACTGCTTGGCCAGTGTCAAACTTGTGGCCCCAGCAGGTTTGCTGGGGCTGGTATTTTGGTTCGATGTTCTGGACTTATTGCCTTGTTGTTGGTCCTGGCAGCAGTCATTGGGGTGTCTAAGGGTTTGTTTGAAGATAGTCTGTTTGGTATGATTGATGTACAACTGGCAGATGTGCTCCTTCCACTCGAGGTAGGTCTTGGGGGTGCAGATGCCCTGGTTGGTGATGGTCTTGGCATAGCTTTGTGGGATCCCCCATCTGACAGCCTGGACTATCTTTCCTCAGTCTCCTTCATTGTGTTGGAGTCCCACCAGCTTGGCCTGTATTTCTATGGCCTGGAAAAAGTTGTTGGTGTTTCCACTGCCCATTTGTATCTCATTCATTCGCTTCTTGTAGAGCTGTTTGATAGTGGGGTCTGAGAATTGTCAGCAGATGAGGTTACAGTACTCATTCCAGTCTGGGTATCGGACCTACTGGGTGGTGGCATCATAGAAGTCCGGTCGTCAGTACACCCACCAGTCTTTGGCAGGGCCTTTCAGGAGTGAGGATGCAAATTGAATTTTTATCAAAGGGTAAGGGAAGAAGACTTCGAATGAGGTGAAGTAGGAGTCACAGTCACCAATATATCGCTCAATGTCAGCATGTTCCCCAGTGAACTTGTCCAGGACTTCGTGCATCATTGGTTTTACTTGAAGGAATGGTTCTTGGACCCCTGCAGTTCCAATGGGGGGGTGGGTGGGGAGGATGGCCTGGTACTCAGGGTGGTCAGGGTAGAGACCATCTCCTGCTTCTGGTGCTGGACAATGGGGATGATGGTGGGTTAAATTTCATCATTCTTTTGTCTAGGGCGGCAAGTTGGTTTGACATGTCAAAGCTGGTCTGTCTCCAGCATTTGATGTTGGCTTGGAGGGATTCAATTGTTGGTGGTGATGGGGGTTTGGTGGGCTGTTGGGTGTCTGTGGGCTGTTCGGTTTCTACGTGCTGCTCGGTTTCTACATCTACATCGATATTTGATCTGGCCCCTGCCAAGAGTTGGCTTGTCCTGGTTTGTGGATAGCCATGATGTCAGAGTCGGCTTCTTGGCTGGGGGACTCATGGGAGTAGGGAGTCTGGTAGCGGTTTGGGGAGTGGGCCATATTCTAGGGTGTAGAGGCCATATTGGGAAGAGGATATATTGGGGCTGTATTGCTCAGCCCTACCAAATGTTTCTGTATCGTAGTTAAAAGTATCAAAATTATTCCAGAGCTCCCTGAGCCCTGAGTTCAGCACATTCCACCTTGTGTTGTTGTGTGAGTATGAGGAGGACAATTCCCAATTCTCATTCTTCCTCTGCTGTCCTTCCTCATATCCCGTAAATTTGGTGGCCCACGGAGGGTGGGTATTCTTGCCAATTGCGGTTTGCATGTATCTGGGTCTGAATAGTGGCAGCCCTTCCTCTTCGAGGAATGTCGTCTTCCTGGTTGATGGCCAACCACTCGTCCATGTCTGGGCAGATGGGTATGGACCATCCTGCTCAGGCCTCAAGATTGGCACATTGATACTCCCAAGCTTCTGACTTGGCAGGGCTGAGTATGTCCCAATTCACTTGGGCAAGGGCAGACCAGTCATAGTCTGTGCTTCGCAGGTTGAGGAGGTCATCGTAGGAATCATGACAGAGTATGTTGGACTCATTGCTTCCTGAGTCAGGGGAGGGGGTACATGGTGGTGTGGCGGGCTGTGGCTCAAGGGTGTTTGTCTACCACTTGGGGAAGTGTAGAATGATGGGGAGGACAGGCCCTCACTTAATGGCATGGGGCTCCACTTCAGAATCGGGACAAACCATTTTTTCATCATCTTCTTTGTCCTCTAGGAACTGCTCGAAGGGGCTCTGGAGCTCCCATCCTGGTCCAACGACTCGGATTCTGAATCCATCGAGACTGATGGGTCTCTCTGGGAGAGCAGGTTCAATGTAGGTGGGTGGGACACTTACCTCATATCAGCTGAGAAGGTACCAGCTGAGGTCATAGGCTTCTTGGGCAGTCGGAGGCCTGTCCATGATGATTGGTGGTGCTGGAAAGAGTTCATCCAGGGGAATTGTTTTGAGGGAGGTGGTGTCGGGGGAAGGGGTGCAAGGGACTCTCCTTGGTCGACTAGGTCTGGGGGTTGTGTTTCTGGGAGGTTCCTGCCAAGGTGGGAATTCATCGCTGGAGTTGGCTGTGAAGCCGAATCTGTGGGTGGCGTGGTGGAAGAGGTCCTGCTGGGACTCTGGAATGGGTTGTTCAATTTGAAAAGGAGAAACATAGCTGGTGGGTAGATGAGATCGGGGGCGAGGTTCTCCTAGGTGACAGAAGAACTGTCATATTTCTTCCTCATATTCAAGGGTAAGGGTGACAATGGAAAAGATCACTAGAGATCCTAGTATGATGGAGCGGGTGATGATGATTGCTTGTTCAAAGTTCTGCATGAGGTTGGTTTCTTTGCAGTTAATGGTGAAGAGACTAGAAGGAAGCTTCGAGCTAATTGTTAGACCCAAACTTCATGTGACTATAGACAGGTCTAGACTTCAGCTGTCTCATGTTTGGACAATCATCAGAAGAATGACTTGGTGTCTTTAGCTCAGCAAAGAAGGACTAAGGTCTTTAGTTGAGTTCTTGTGGTGAGAGTAAAGTGTGGTATAGATAAACTTTAGCTTGAAGCTGGGGATATACAGTGAGAGCTACACTACTTATATAGTAAAACTAGAGTACTAAGAATAGAATGATAACCGTGGTTGTCATTCAGAGAACAATAGAGAACCACAAGGTAGGCAGGCAATCGTCATGAGCCATAGTACCATCATTGAGAACATCTGTTATAGTCATGGTAATTGTGAGCAAGCGCTTGAGATAAGATGAGATAGCGATAAGTGCTTGATAAGATAAGATAGATAGAAAAATCATAACACTACTGAAGACATGGGAGCTGTTGGTAATGCTGTATGACTATGTGAATTGTGCTTTTGATGGCTTTTTTTGCCTGTTGCTGATGATTGTAGTTTGGCACTGCCATATTCATGGATCAAGTCTGGTATCCACATGACCAGCAGTGTAGTGGAGGATATGCTAAGGTTCTCCAGAAGGTTTGTGAAGAACAGCAGGAGAGCATGGCAGAAATGAAGACTGCAAGCAGGGAATCATTCCTGCTGGTGCTAAAGCTATTGGCAACAGAGAAGGTTGTCAGCTACGTTATGGTATTCCTGGACACATGATTACAGAACAATAATTGTATTGTAGTATTTTTCTCGTGTCACTCACCTCACTCACCTTTGCTCTCATTATCATCAGATCTGAGCTAGTCTGGCACCTTAGACCACTCAGCCATCTCACCGATGATCTCATTGTATATATATATACTCTTATACCTCATCACATAACTGTTACGATTTTCTCACTTATCTTATCTAATTGGCTGGCACTTATCTATATCTTATCTTATCACAAGCGCCTATCATCATAACCATGACTATAACAGACCGCATCAGCAATTGTACTATGGACAACTACGGCTTGTGACCAATGCTCACCCTTCTCATGTTTCCCCTTGTATTCCACATGACAACCATGGACAAAGACTCTATTCTTAGCACAGGACTTTTCATATATAAGTAGCTAAGCTCTCACTGTATATTCCCCAGCTTCGAGCTAAAGTTTAATCACACCAAACTTAGCTAGTTGACTCAGCCTCAGACTAAGACCTTAGTCTGACACTCTTAGTAGCCATTCAGTACAGAGACTCCTTGGGTGACTGTTCGAACATGAACCAGCCCTCAGTTTACTCTTGTTTGGTTTACCCAGAGTTCAGGTCTAACAATAACGTAGTTACAGTCAATTCTGAAATAACCCATAGCTGTCTTAACCCATAATCTGCTGTAACCCATACATTTTTCTGTTGACTGACCTTGTTTGCAGGAGATTTGAGTGTATAACCCATAAGCCATAGCCATTTCTGCAAATTTCCACCATATAGAGCCATACATTCTAAATATATAGTACCTATGTTGGTCAGATGGCCTAGCTATTATATTGGTTGTTCTTTGCTGGTTTGATCCTTGCTACCAGAATTTTTTCCATGACGTCTACGGTCTCAAAAATGCCTATTGCTGATTTGGGCACTTGAAATTTTCTTCGCATCTCTTCTTCCATTTCCATTGCATATGGCTGCTTTGGATCAGAAGTCCACATCTCCTGCCCTTGTCCAGTTATGCAAGGCCTTAAAGCATCTTCAAGATGAGACAGACAAAAAGAGAAGAGATATCAGTGCTTGGCTGGCTCAGAGGAAGGCAGTCTCAGAGGAGGAGGAACCATGGCTGGATCAGTCAGGAAATCTTGTTGATGAGGTTGTACTCATTGAGGGCCTTACAGCTGCCCCAGATCTCAATGAGGCTGTACGAAATCTGGATGAACATCAGGAAATTGTCTATGCATGTCTGATGGGGAAGATTCAGCCCTTGGTATCTAAGAAAAGAAAGTGTGAGTGGCTTCCTGATTCAGAAATATGTTCGCAGCATGGACGATCCATTTGTTCATCAGCTTGAAGGTGTTTTGGCTTCATTTGGCTGAAAGACATGTCTTGAAGAAACCCATTCACTCAGACACTGAAATCACAATGTATTTTACCACTAGCTAGGTCTAGAATACAAATTAATCATGACTAATGCTTTTTTCAGCACTCTGAACCCCTGCAAGACACCCTATAATGAGCTCTCCCAGAACCCATACTCTGTAGTAACCCATAGCTCAGAGTGTCAACCAAGGGGTATGGGTTATTTCAGAGTCAACTGTACTTTCCTATTTTCTGAACGAGCAGAGATATTAATACCCGTCATTGACTTGGAGACTTAAGGTTAAAGTGAAGCAGATATCCACCTTCCCAGGAGTGCCTATCACCATCATATTCGAGCTCGCGTCTACAGATATACTTGCACGGTTTCAGTGCAATCATCCACTCGATTGTCCACAATTACCTTGTCAGAACGGATTCTGATAGCATGTAATTACATACATACTTTGTTATCTTTCTTCCGACTTTGAAAATGCAGCAGATGTGCGGATGCGCGAACAAGTGAAATCATCACCGACCTGGTGTTTTAACCGCTCGGCCATACTTTAAATTGTGGATATCCCTGGACCCTGAATATTTAGACCTTTCTCGTCATGTTACTGACCGTATTGAACCTTCAGATAATCGTATGCTATATTGACTCTTTATTCACTAGTGAATACAGACAAAGTCCAGATCGTCAAGAGTCCCGCCATTTGTCGCCGTGTTGTCCGACAATATCTATGAGAATGTAACTGAGAGAGGTTTATTCGGTGCCAAGTTCGAGTCGTAGTCTTGTCCAGTCATATCACTTCGACACGCACAAACGCTCACGTTAGTTCAGTATTCATTTCAAACTATCCATAGGTGATGTACAAATGCTTCTGCATTTACGGTCCAAAGTCCCGAAGAGACTCGCTTTCTTGACCAGCCCTGTCCCTCATGTATACGGAATAATCTCGGCAGCTACACACAAAACCTGTTCAAGTTCAGTTTGACGTCAAACTATTCGACGACGAGTTTCTCACCGTGTCGATTAGAAGGTTCGAACAAGCGCTATTGACATTCCTGTTATTGACCAGGAGAGTTGCGAGGTCAATGTTATTCGCAAGGGCGATACCACTACAACTATCTCCAGACACGACGATTTCGGTCTGGTTACAATCTTGACCAATAACCCCCAGGCAAAGCACCTTTATAGAGTTGATCATTAGCCATAGACACAGAGGCAATCGGAAATATACACGTACTTGACCAATTTGCAGATTGTCGCACGCTGCATCAATGACTGTATTCACGTGAGCAAGCTGGAAGCTATGCGACACGGTAAGCCTGGAAAAAGTAGGCAATTGGATAAAGAAACCCGTACGTAGAAACATTAAACGCAGCAGAAATACCATCGCAAGTGTCTCCAGCGACAACTGTATGTTCACGAGTACAGTTGCTCTGGGCAGCGGCAAGATTGAGAACAATAATAAAGAAGAGGGCAAAAATGGGGGCGAACCACATCTTGGAACTGGCGAAGACACTGCAGAAGGGTCTAGCCATTTATACGTAGAAAGCTCAATGTGCCGGAGGCAGGCTCATGAAGCCACTGAATGATCATCTTACGGGTTCTAGCACATGTGTGGTGTCAATTGCGCACATTGCAAGATCATGATGCCCGGCTGCCCAGTACGAAGATGGTTATTCTGGGCTTAATGGACACGGACATTAACATAGACGCACGTTTCGCACAAGTCCGCCGCTGGGGCCTTCTTCATACTCTGTACTCCCTTCCCGTGTGAGCACTCGATTATCCTGTGACTAGTCATGAAAGTACGTGGCCACCAGCACGAGTTCCAGATGGGTTGATGGATGAATTGTTTTATGACCGTCCATGAGAGAAAATGGACGTATATTCACAGAAGCACTTGACATCTGTCTCTCAAAGTGTAGGAGCTGAAGCGGCGCGAATACAATGCCAGAAAGCAAGTGACTTCGAGTCTGATACCGAAAACCTGAGGTCGCCAGATCGATTCTAAGAAGACGGAAAAACAGAGACGGTTTTGAAATCATTGCCGTTCCAATGGTATCTGAGGTGGTCACAATTCGTCCGACTCGAGCTCGTGTTCGTATCCTGGTCGTTCTGTTGACAGAAGGGTCGAAAGCAATTAAGGCACAAACTCGGCCTAAATGAGTTGAAATTACATAATCGTTCAAACTTTACCCACGGATGCTGCCCGCAACTGACGACGCGCTGCGAAGCTGACAACCGATCGGCCCATCCAAGGCGCTACCAACATTGATTGCTATGATGATTTCTACGAGAAAATCACAGCAATCTCGCAGCAGGAACCCAGGAACACGAGTAAGCCACGAGGCTTGGTACAGCATCCAGGCGCCTCTTGATGTTTCTCTCCACTGTTCCACGACTTGAAAACGACGCCCATCTTCCTCTAACTTGCAATGTCTGACAGAAATGGCACTTCTCACTACACACGAGGCTGCTCTACCTCTCGGGATCCCCCTCATAAAGCCATCCAACACTCGCGCCACATGGAGTGTTCAAGAAACATCTCTCTCTAGAACAACGGTAGAATTATTTCTATGGAGTGCGTTTTCGTTCCTGACTCGAGGGATTCTGCATTGCTGACATCAATCAATAGCGGACTCGTGGCTACATGTAAACGATAAGATGGACGACCGCGATAAATTTGCCTTCTCTCTCCGCCAGGCTATCACTGTCCCGATATCTGTGGCTTGGATAGACTTTATCTCTGTGGTTCCTATGCAATACATCCCTCAGCTGAAGAGCTCGCCGAAACATTGGAAAAAGATGAAGAGTGGTATGTGGCGTGATTCTGTGATAATCGCAGAATGATACTAACATACTTTTACTAGTTCTAGAGGAACTGAAGCGCACGTTCAATATCGACGGGCTGTTGCAAGAAGAAATTCCGTAAACTGAGACGCTGTATGATACTAAGGCGCAGACATTTTCACAACATACGATATATACGAGTTGAAGCTGAAGAGAAGGTGTACCAATGATGACACGATATCTCCACGACATATGAAACACCATTTTTTTCGCCCGAGAGTGAAGCGTCGTGCTAAGACGCAGGAATCTGACATCCTGGATAATCAGAGTGACCTCCAGAACGGCGGAAATGAGGATGCGTTTCTCGCATGCTCTCAGTATCAAACGAGATTCGCCCAGAAGCGAGCGAGAAGTCAAGAACATTGATCATTATTTTATTTTTCATTCAACGACGCGTCACCGTTATCATCGGAACCATGAGTAGTTCTCTCGACGTCAGGATTCTGAACTGGTTTAGGACCAGAGGACTCAAGGTATGTTATCGATTATGGCCTTCGTTTCTCAAGCCCACTAAGCCCATCCAGATGAACTTCTCAGACCTTCTGGTACAAGTCATCTTTTCAGTCCTCCTTCATTCGAAGATTGGCCGCGCTTACTGATGTTTCTAGCATCAGAAACCTTTGTCCTTAGCGCTGTATACATTCTATGACAAGTATTATGACAGGCTGATTGCACCCTTCGTGATCAGTAAGCTTCTTGGATGATATTCCAATGTCCGGTGTAGCGCTAGTAGGTGCTTTTCAGCCAGCGATGCATCAAAATATCATTCACTGACAGACAGCCCGAACACACCTAGTCCTTCCATGTCTTAGCATTCTCTTATAAAAGGCATCGTGCCATGAACAAACGATACCCACATCGGCCAACATGCACTTCAATTCCAAATCTGCTGCTGCCTTCATCCTCTCTACCCTCGGCTTTGTCTATGCAGCAGTATGTAGTCGTCATTCCGTCTAGTTGCACTCACCTCATCCCCGACTCCAGCCTGCTGGTGTATATTTCTGTGTCAGTCCTAGCTTCGCAGGGTCCTGCGCCTACGTCTCTGCTGAGGCAGGTACCTGCATCTCCTTCGCGGCTGGAGATTCTTGGAACAAAGCCATTTCCTCTGTCCTTCCGGATGTTTCGACTGTGTGCACGTTCTACAAGTAAGTCCACTGCCAGTAACTCGTACTGGAAGCTGGATACTAAGACGATGTACAGCGCCGTGAACTGCACTGGGACGACCTTCCAGGTCACAAAGGAATATGCTACCCTCGTAGGGACGGGTTTCAATAAACAGGCCAGCTCTTTCTCATGCTCCTAGGTACGCGGGTCTCTCTCTTTCCATCTTCCCCCTTTTGATTAATCGAGGTAGTTCGGTCTTGTCGACGACCGTACAGCGCTAGGGCTCGAATGATAAACCTGGTGGAAATTTCCTCTGTAGTTCATGAATCTATGTGCCAATGAATACATGACTTACTGGTGTACAGCATTGTTCATACTTCCCGTCTAAACCAGGACTCTTGGGTGCTTGCTCCCAGAAAGACTTGTCTTGATTCATATCACTAAATCTTACTACAAAACAGAAGCGGGACCAATACCCTAAAAGACACAATATGCTCGTGTCAGGGACATCACTGACAATCATCAGCAGGCAGCCTGGAGCCTGCGTTCGTGTTTGACGGTGACCCCGCATACTTGCTGGCAGCAGAACCCTCGTTATCCAAACTATCACGAGGCCCTCTCCGTTCTGATGAGAAGCTCGAACGCATAAAATTTTGCGTTTTTCGGGAACGACGGCGACTCCTTGTACCTCACCATAAGACTTTTTCGATTTTGTGACTCGGTGAAGTTAATATTACGACTCGGTAGATCACCGGGGCTGGCTTGGCTACTTTGATGAACGAGTCACCCTTCTCGTGAGGCGCGATTCATCCTCTGGCAGAACATCATTTTTTTGTCATTGCACTCGGAACCGTGCGATGCACATGCGTCTCCCGCGAACGGATTCCGTAAAGCGGTCACATTATCCCGCTCAGTTTGTCTTCCCACAGAGTAGCGAGTCAGACCTTTGGAATATAAAAGGAGGGATGGCTCACCACCTTTCACCAGGTTCTCCTCCGGTTCCTACTAAACAACTCCTTCACTAAGATGTTCATCCTCTCTGGTCTCGCTCTCTTCATCAGCGCTGGATTCCACTTCAGCGCTGCCCAGGTGGCGAACTGTGCTCGCAATTACACCGTTCATCTTGGTGATACCTGCGACGCGATTTCGGCTGTACATAACTCTTCTACGTGAGCGTCTCTCATCTATTATTCCACCCATCGATTAACATTGCTGGTCGATTACAGCTATCAGCTCGCTTCGGTGAACACCGATATCGACGTGGGATGTACTAACTTGGCTTTGGGCGAGGTAAGTTTCCTTCCTTCTTTTTCTTCGGGAGGGTACTGAGGTTTCTGTGATCCAAGGTCCTGTGTCTAGGCATTACTGGTCAAGATTGCACGGACACCTATGTAGTTGCTTCGGGGGATAACTGCGTAGCCATCGCCGCCGCAGAGGGTACGACGTACGACATTTTGTTGGCCAACAACCCCAACGTCGATGCGACCTGCGCTAATATCTATCCAGGAGAGGTACGTCTCGATTACAGCAGGATATTTGTTACCGAGCTAACCATGTCTAGGTCCTGTGCGTCGCACCTGCAGAGGTGTACGTGTAAGACTGGCGAGATTTGAAAGAATGAGTTCTACACTGTCTTGAGAGTCCCGTGGGCTTAGTTATATATACATACCGAACCTAAATGAATGCTGCTATCGTTTGAAGATTTTATGGCTGTGGTATCTCCTGCTAAGTCAAACCGATGCTGTTGGTCTTAAGCTTGAGTAGTATTCTTAGAAGGGTCGTGTTCAGGTTGCCGGAACGTCTACGAAGAGGAACCTCAAGAAGGAATAGATATTATACCAAACCTCATGGCTTACTCGTGTTATTTTCATTATGAGACTGCTATTACTTTTGTGCAGCATCGCCAGTTCAACGTAGTTTTCTGAGAAGTCTGGATTTCCCCTAAATTCGTACCAATTGTGATCCCCATGAAGCAGACAATCAGTTGTCATTTGGTTCTTGTACGGATCTACCCATGTGTGTGCTTATTTCGGCCGGTATTCAACGGGGTTTCATACTGGGTATTTCATAGTTAGCCCCCATGTCGCGTTTAACAGATGTAGCCTATTTACCATTCATTTTGTTTGAAAACGGACTCGTGATTCTAACCAGATTGTTGCTATGAGATTCTTCCAGTTCAGTTTGAAGTGTTCCCCGATGGTAGACATCACCCAGCTAAGGCTAACCATCATGGCGGAACGGACATTTGCTGAGTCGGCCCGAGCAGCCGCAAAGCGACGAGGTCACGTGTTATGAACGCCTGTTTGGGTCTTATGTAATGATTCACTTCCTCTTGAAGAGCGATGGCTCGAACGGACTACGGCCCATTGGATTACTATTGGACTGCTGATGCACTAACGGATTCAAACTATTTTCCGGTACTTATTGGAATCCGACTGACCACATTGTCTCCAATACATCGGTGACTGGATGGAGCACTTGTTTAACAATGTTTCCTTGGTCGTATTTGTATCCCTCCTGCCTCAGCTGATGTGCTTCGGAAGAACGACGTGCTCTCTCTAGTCTATATCCTGGCTGTGGAACAATTCATTCATCGACGTCTCCGGGTCTCATGTCCCCGCTTCTCCGGCCTTGATGACTCGCGGAGAAGTCGGAATACAAACACACCCATGTCAATGAATTCATTATTGAATCCAGAGTCATCTTTCTGGGTACCGTGGTCTTGTCTTTGGCACGCAACTGACCCTCCACATGTGTTCACATCCCGTAAGGCGGTCGTTCCATAACTCCATGAGCTGGCTCTGGGCTGGTTTCTAGCTGCCTGAACTTTTTTTTTTCACTTATAAAAGAACACCCGTATTCGTCGTTTTTCATCAGCTACCACAATATGCTCTTCACTTCCTCTTTTGCTCTCCTTCTCACTGCCATCCTCAACTTCGGCGCAGCCCAAGAGGCCTGTGCTCCGGGTCGCGACTATACCGTTGTTGCCGGAGACACCTGCGATAGTATTTGTGCTGCGCATGGTGTTTCAAAGTTCGGCATCGTTCCTCTATTTCATTATTTCAGTGTGCCTCATACCGGTCTATAGCTTCCAGCTTTCGTATGCGAACCCCGAGATTGATGCAAACTGCGAGAATCTGCAACTGGGTCAGGTAAGAGGGTTTATAGAACACACTCAGGATTATAGACTGACGGTTGGCTCTATAAAGCCGCTTTGTCTAGGGACAGTTGGCCATGACTGTATCGAGACTCGTCTCGTCGTTGTCGGAGATACCTGCGATGGTATCGCCAACGCCGAGGGCATCGTGCCTCAGGTTTTTATGTGCAACAACAAAAATATCCTCCCTGACTGCAGCAATCTCGATACTGACTACGTGAGTTATAGGTCATTAAATTGTGTCCGTGTCGAAAGTATTGAATTTGAATAGGTTGTGTGCGTTGCGACTGAGGATATAGGCTATAATCCTCCTTGCCCGGCTGCTTGAACAAGAAACGTTTGTACAATCTTTGTCTGTATGACTGTATCGGAAATAAATACAACGTGATTGATTCAGAGTACCTTTGTCTCATAACTATGATCCTTGGATACAAGTATTTATGCTTCAGAGATATTGGTGGTTCGCCGCGACACCACCCACACTATTCAAGATGCGCCGACATTCGGATCCGATTAATTTGGCGAGAATCAGAGGGTGTGCCCACCAACTTCGCTGACTTGAGGAGTCGACAAGGAATCGACGTCTACTGTTGTTGATGCTTCACGACGGACTTGTCCCCTGTCTTTCCTTTCAACTTCCTTCACACCTAACCCAAGACTCTCTGCCGCCGAATGAGTATTCCTCCGTTGATTACTGGTTCTCTCCTATGCCCGCCGGTTCCGGCAAACGCGCTTGACGGCGTAGCACGTACTTTTGACATAATCACTTTCCGGCCCTCATCGCAACCCGCCGGACCACGCTGTACCTGCCAAAAACAACAATTGCTTCTCGATGGCCATCATCCCTTTTTCTTCGACACGACGGGTCTACATCTCCAGGAGGTGCTTTTGTTCTATTCGATGGCCTTGTACTATCGTGGGATCTTCGTTCCATGCCGCATAACGGATCATTCGTAGTTTCTTGTTCTTCGATCTTTTGTTTCAGCATTGGCCTCTAGCTATTGTACTACATTAGCGCTGAGAAGAGATAAAACCTGACACGGCCACTAATGAATTTAAATCACGTACGGCTCATCCTTTGGATCTACTCTTGTTTTGTGGCGACTTAAAAACTTTACTATCGAACACACTATCTTCATTGACGATGTCTCAACGCGTCAACCATGGAGGTCATCTGGGAAGAGGTTATCCCAGAGAACGCGGCCGTACTTGTATATATGACATACCATTACCCAACAGTAGTGTCGTATCCAACGCTTCATCACAATCTTCTAGGTCAAGCTCTCGGTCAAGTCATAGTAGTGGCTCAAGTAGCGACTGGAGCGACAGTGGATATGGCTCCGCCTCTTCTTCTTCATCTGATCCTCTTCGCCGGAAGATTCATCATCACTGGCATGTGCACCACCGTGATGGTCCAGGACTTGGTCCCCCAGAGTTGATACTTTATACGCCTTCATCGAGCACCGGAACACCGGCGATCCCCGATTCTTCCTCGCCTGTCGTTCCACGTGGACATGTCGGGTCCGAAAGCCCCTATCTATCTCAAGGCTCACAATATCATGGACATATCACTCCTGCGACAACGCCAGAACGTAATGCCCCCCGTCCGGACGATATTATCGAGGCATTTCACCCAGATCTGCAGCAGTACTACCACCCTAATCCTACGGATACTAGCGGCTTCATTAATGTACCCTCTTTACAGTGGGACATTATCTATCCGCCGTCCAGGGCGAGATTTTACTAAGGAGAGGCAATATACGGCACCCTCATTACCTGGGAGGCGCATGTTGCACCTCCAACAGTGCGTCGGATACACCTCACGTCAACACACGAATGCCTCAGTTACTGGATGTCGCCCGACCGCTGGAGTCCCATCATCATAGACGACCCCCACCCGCCCACTGTTCACAGGATACTTGAAAAGATACATGATTATCTTCGGCAGCCACTTAACCCATGGGATATGCTACTGTTCTTTCGACGCCTATCAATCGAACGAGGCTTGATGAAGCGCGGCGTTCTAGATTGGCACGACACTGCGGGTATGCAGCCGCATGGAGGATATCTGAGGTCGACGTATTGGCGGTCATAGACGATTCTTTGGCTGCAGAATGTCGATTCAAGACGGGATTTTGAGAGCTACAGTGGACTTCATTCCCGGTCCCGTCCCCAGACTCTGGTGATCTAGACTCCAGCATATTTATTTACTTCGTTAAAAATCATAGATGATTCATATTAGACATCAAGTTAATACAGGGAATTACAAGACCGTCCAACTAAGCTGGATGGCCTAGCCAATACATACAACAACGCGTTAATCGTAAAAAAAATAACGTTAGAATTCACCGACACCCTGAAAGGCATAATTAAGATGAATCAACTCTGCATGAAGTTAAGTCACTTACGGGCCCGAAGTGCTCCCCATCTGCGAGAGTATAATACGTACATGAATTAGAGTCACAACCCGCATAAGGAATCGTGTTTGGCCCCTATATAAAAGCTGAGAAATCGAAAATGAAGAGCTGGAGTAGGAATGCTCACCCAATTAATCTCCGCGCCAACATATTGTACAGCGAAGAACTGGATGACAGCCGAAAGGGCAATCGCACTGTAACGCGAAGGTTCTATAATGGAAGTATTCACCGCTTGACATCACTCACCACGTAAAGGCTGACGCCAAGATACTACAAACATCATTGATATCAGATGTATGCCGACAACTTAAGGATATAGACGTACTAGTTATATTTCGACCACCATGAGAGGAATCGTTTCTTGATGAATATATTGAAGACATAAGCAATGGGAACAGCTGGCCACGTATTCGACAAATTGTAAGGTGCCCTAGAATAATTCGTGAGCATCAGGACATTCGCAACGCTTAATACAACATACCAGATAAGTGTTCCGACCAAAAACCCGGGAGATGGAAGTACTTAAATATCGGTATTCTGGGTGTCAAGTAGTACACAATGAATGGCAAGACGAAGCCAATCAAGAAGCACCAAATCAGAGGGTTATAGATAGCTCCAGAGCCGAACATCCTGGAAGGCCCAAGGGTCCCCCA
The DNA here is from genome assembly GCA_030407055.1 of Armillaria mellea. Taxonomy (NCBI): domain Eukaryota; kingdom Fungi; phylum Basidiomycota; class Agaricomycetes; order Agaricales; family Physalacriaceae; genus Armillaria; species Armillaria mellea. Next base: position 47,304 of record JAUDZF010000146.1, read on the forward strand.
AAGAACCGACGCAGTGAAGAAAGTGTTTGCACCCGGACAGGTGAATCTATCTTTTTGTGTAGACGAGCAAACGTCAGGAATTTGAGTCATCTGGAAGTTTAAAATTCCAACACAGACAAAGGTCGACGCCACTGTTGCGAACATTTGGACCCAGAAGGTAATCTTTGGCGGAATGTGAGTGTAGTGTGCAAGCTTTAGATCCTGGGCAAATGCCAAGGTGTGCGCAGTCGTGACATAGCCGTAAGACTTGAAGAAATTCATGGCGTTGGCATTGCCAGGGAACCATAGACCACCGAAGAACTCAGCCAAAACGTTAAGCGTCACTTGAACATTGGTATTGAAGCGATGATACCGATGGGAATACAGAATATGATCTGACATTACGCTGTCAGATGATTCGCATGTCAGGTACAAATATACTTACTGCGAGGAGGATGCCGTAGAGAACAACAGCCGGTTTGTTGACGTCGGATAAGCACCTACACCGACAGCGCCGAGGGCCACAGAAACTGCTAGGACACTAAATATAGTAAAGGATGTAAAATATATCCTAAGTCAAAAAAATGATACGAACCATAGATACTGCCATTCAGGAACCTCATCGTACGCCCCCATGAGCTTGCTGTGTATATCAAATTTGTCTTCTTTCAAGGGTTTTCTCTTCCAAAGGCTCTTGAAGCCCATAGCGATTTCCCTCCGGTGGTAAGAATTGTGTGAGAGATGGTTGCCGCATATGTCGCAACTGGCTCGGCATCATTATCTGCGGTGACTCCAAATAGGTGCGCGGAACAACGTACAGAAGAAACCATACAGCAAGATATTACCGGCAGCAAGGTATGCGGGGGAGTAAGCTTTGTACGACGCCTCATCGAAAAGCGAATGTTCATCCACAGCCATGGACACGTTGTATCGAGCGCCTGTGTTGTCAAATACACCATTGGAGTTGATCGGCAGGTCTATATAGCTTGTCAGCCACTCAAGAGGAGGACTCGAAAACGGGCATACATCCAGTGTACCAAACGTTGTTCACCCAAATCGCTATTATCTATTAACAGGGGACGTTAGTCAACTTGAGGAAAGTAAGAAAGTAAGAGCTGAGAACGTACAACCGGAAGTGTGACGATGGCACCGAGGAAGAAATTGGCAATCGTGAAGAATGGATTAATGAGAGGGTCACCAGCGACCGAGAGAACATTGTAGTCGAATGTTGGGATCGGATTTAAACCAAGGCCTCCGATACTGCCTGAGCAGGTTCGTCAGCACGTCACATTAGGTTTGTTCACGGCGGACCAACCGGTAACTGCGCCGAGCAGGACATTATCCGGAGTAATCCAGGTCATCCAATTGAAATATGACAACGCTTGGAAGATGTAACTGGTATATCTCGCATTAGATGCCAAGAACTCATCAACGAAAGTAGTGATGCATACTTGGGGAACCCTGGGATGGACATGCGCTAGTTAGT
>JAUDZF010000147.1:0-48530 GCA_030407055.1 Armillaria mellea
GGAAATTTTCTTTAGAACCAAGGTTGACGACCGTGAGGTCGATCCTCTCGTTATGGTCACCAATGGTGAGCCTTAGTTCTGCGAACTCAGTGATTTCTCCGGCTTTGTTACGGGAACCGTCTGCATTATAGATTGGAATGGGGCTAGCAGTTTTGTAGACAGGGATATTGTGGTTTTGACAAACTCGCTGTGAATTGAGCTGCCCGTACATCCACTGTCTAGGAGGGCGGTGGCGTCGATGGTTTGGTTATTGGCGGTTTCGACTTTAAGCGGAATTTTAAGGTCTCGCTTAGAGGTGGTCTGGGAACAATTAGGTAGCGTTTGGGCTTCCTGAGTTCATCCAGCCATTCGAGTGCATTTTGCTCGCTGGGCGCGGCGGAGCCCTTCCAAAAGGTCATCGACTACCTCTTCGGCCCTGGTCCGGTGTATCCAATTAAGGAGTATTGACCTGGCGGCAGATTCGTCTCTGGCCTCTCGGATGGCCCTCCACGTCCATTCTGTTTCGAATGGTTTCATCCATCCTGGTGGGACCTTCTCAGCCGGGGGCTGGGTCTCCTCTGGTGGCGGGGACAGATGGTTTTTTGCTTGCTTTGCTTGGTGGATTCTGAAGGCGGTATCGTCCTCCTCGTCTGGGACCTCAATCATGGTTACCTTGTTGGGGCCCTCTGCCCTGTGCCCTGGAGAGTCGGACTCCGTGGACTTGGCCCTGAGCGGGCGCTTGAGATTCTCCGCATTGGTCCTTGCGGGGAGTGTCTTGGCCTTCAAAGAAGGCACTGAATCTTTCGACTTCAGAGGCCCGAGGGCGTCCCGTCTACTCGATTCTGACCCGAGTCCTAATACTCGTTTTGAAGGCTCCAGCGCTACCTGGCATGTCCCTTCCCCCACAGTGGGCTCGGATACTGGTTTTTTCTTAGGTTCTTGGTTATCTGGACTTGGAACGGTTAAAGCGGGTATATTCGAATGCGCGTTTTTCGTATCAACATATGGTGTAACTACAAAAGTATTATATGTCCGACCAGCGATATTGTTCCTCATACCAGATAAGTCTTCCGCCGAGCAAGTAGAACCTTTTACTTCTCGGCGCCGTCTTTTACCTCTTCGATCTTTGATTCCGTAGCGGGTTCCGTCGTTACGGCCTGATTCTCCTCTTTCTTCTTGTCCTTGTTCCAGCTTTGTAGCGGGCAATTCTTGCTGATGTGACCTTTTTGCTTGCATCTGAAACACTTCCCTTCTGATCTGAGTGCATCTATGTCCATCGCCTGTCCCCGACCGCCGTAGGTGACGCCGGTACCAGTCTTCTTGTCCCCCGAGGAACTTGTCGTGCCACTACTTGCTTTGTTAGCGTTTGTGGCGGGGTTATTGTTCTTGGGGACGAAGGGGCCAGGACGGCCGAGACCGTCTTCGATGGCCTTTCATTGGCGGGCCTCGTTCATAACTGTGACCCGGGCTTTCCATTCGTCGTATGTTTCGGGCATGCCGACTCCAATATCATAAATGATTTTCGTGTAGGAGTCGGGGATCCCCTTTTTGACGGCTGTGACCATGTGGCCGTGAGCACCGGTGTCGCCTTGGAGTCCTGCCTTCTTGGCCTCTTTCTCGACGGCCTGGAAGTAGTCGTCAGCGAGACCCTTTCCGAGGCGGAGGTCGTACATCTTTTGCTGATGGATTTCTTCCACTGCATGATCGCGGAACTTGTCGCGGATCATTTGGCAGAAGTCGTCCCAGCTGGGAAGACGGAACTTGTTGCGGGAGTGACTTCGTCGTTCCGTGAAGATCATGATCCACCATTCTTCCGCTTTTCTGGTGAAGTAGGAGGCGGCAAAGCCGACTCGGAAGGGGCTGGCATACATGTAGGGGTCGTGCATTTGGAAATACATTTCGCAGTGGGTGAGGAAGCGGTCGATGTCGTCAGCCTCGCCTTTGAAGATGGCAGGCTTTCGCATCAGGTCCGGCTTGCACCCCATCCAAGGCGCGTCTTCGGCCATTTGGCCGACGGGGTTGGGGAGCGGGTCGTCCGGGTCATAGTACTTTCCTGGTCCTCGAGGGAGGGACCAGCTATCGGGGGTCTCGAGCGAGAGGGCTAGTGTGTCGCCCTGGGGGCGGGGAGCCCTTGATGGCTCCATCATAGCTGGTCCAGGTTGGGACAATAGGCGGCTGATTGCCGCCGGCATTCGAGGTTTCTGCGTCCTCCGGTCCGGCTCCTGCGAACATTCGGCCTTTGCCTTTGCGGCTTCTTGGCACGTAGGACCGTGGTGGCGGGGATAGGGGAAGCGGTTTTGGAGGGTTTCGGGGGCAGTAATCTTCTGGCTCTGTGTAGGGACGATTGGGATGCTTTTTATTAAAATCATAGACGGCCCGCTCAGTAGCGCAATACTCAATAATATCCTCCCGCTCCGGATCCGCTGGCTTCAGGCTGTTCATCAATCTCCCCATCTTCGAGGCGAGGAAGGTCGGGTCCTCTGTAAGGGCCGATAAGTGACCTATAAAGATCCGCGTGTATTCGCGTTCCCATGGATCGCGGATCTGTTGGACCTCGAGCGATAGCGCGCTGACTGATGGCGCTATGCTGCTCATGGGTGATATCCCGGGCGCCTTCTCGGATGTGCTCCTGTCGTCGGGACTCAAATTGTGTACTGAAGCGGTTACCGTAGATAAGCCGCTCGTTTTGACTGAGAGGGGGAGGGGCGTAGTTCGCACCGAGCCGTGTATCGACCCACTGGCCCCTCTGCCAACGCTCTCTCCATCTCCTTGCCTCGTCCTGTGCGTACCAGTCCTCATCCTCGCGGCTGATGTTCCGGAGGCGGTTCCAATGGAGGTGCCTTCGGTGGTCTTCTTCATCTTCTCCCGGTAGGCGTGCACTAGTAGCTTGGCGGGCGTCGTGCTCGACTCGCTGTCGGTACTGCCACTCGTTGTACTGCTGCTGATTGTGGATACCGAGGTTATGGAGGCGCTGGATGGTAATGGCTCGCTCGTGCAGCCAAAGGGGTTCGAGGTGCCATGGATGGGGGTTGGGCCGGTTTGGACGTCGACCTGGACGCCGCGGAGTCAGAGGAGCTCGTTTTCGGTGAGCCTTTCTCTCTCCCTGCTGGCTTCTGCCCAGATGTTAGTGTCGGGGTGGAGGGTGATTGGGCGTGCTTGGTCGAGGATGGCGACAGGGATGGTAGGGGAATCAGGCCTCGTCTGGCGGTTACGGATGTAGGCCTCGAACTCGGACTGAGTGGGGTTCTGAGGGACGTAGGGCTCACTCTCGCTGTCCGAGGAGGGGTCGTGGGGGAGTTCGGTGCCGCTCGAGGCTGCGACCTCGTATAGATCGAGGGAGTCTCGGGTTTGAGCCATTCCTCCGGTAGGGAGTGGTGCGGTAGAGGTGGTGTCAGCGGTAGAGGAGGCAGCAAGTACGGCAGGGACGGGGACGTCGAGGGTGCCAATGACGGGGGAGTTGTGAATAAGGACGCTGTGTCCTTGCTCGCCAATGTCGATTTCGACTTCTTGGACCGGAGCGACCGCAGGAGTTTCCTGACTTTGGGGATGCTGTACGGACGCGAGCGATGAGGGGAAGGACGTGACAGATCTGTCGGGCTGGGTGGTGCCATAGCGCTGGAGACTGTAGGGGGATGGGTAGAATGGGACAGCTGGGAGACAGGGGGCACGGAAGGTGCGGTCCGTCCAACGCTGGAGGCGGTTTCATTGGGTGTGGTACCAGAAAATGATCGGCCACCTGGACCGATAGAGGAGGTACGAGAGGGCGGGGATCCCGACGAATAGTGTCAGGAAGAAGGCGGTGATGATTCCGGTACTGGTGAACGACGCGGGCATTCGGTTTCAAAAAGCAATGGTGGCTGCTTAGAGAAAGGGAATAGAAAGCTTCGAGCTAATTGTTAGACCTGAACTCTGGGTAAACCAAACAAGAGTAAACCGAGGGCTGTTTTGCGTTCGAACAGTCACCCAAGGAGTCTCTGTACTGAATGGCTACTAAGAGCGTCGGACTAAGGTCTTAGTCTGAGGCTGAGTCGACTAGCTAAGTTCGGTGTGATTAAACTTTAGCTCGAAGCTGGGGAATATACAGCAAGAGCTACGCTACTTATATACTAAAAGCTCAGTGCTATAAATAAAGTCTTTGTCCATGGTTGTCGTGCGGAATACAAGGAGAAACATGAGAAAGGCAAGCATTGGTCGCAAGCCGTAGTTGTCCGTAGTACAATTGCTGATGCGGTCCGTTATAGTCATGGTTACGATGATAGGCACTTGAGATAAGATAAGATATAGATAAGCACCAGCCGATAAGATAAGATAAGTGAGAAAATCGTAACAATGAGCCTCCAGGCTCTGTACGCTCAGAATTCATGGATTTATCCATCGATTACCCAATAATAACAGATTCGACTCCCATCTTCCTTATCCTACATTGCCGTACTTGATTTAATGCCCCAACCTTCAATTATATGCTACACCCTTCAATATCATTCAATAACCGTGATATACCACGGTTATAACTCAGCAAACCACGTTAATACCCTTCCATTCACGTTTATTCTCCATATTTCCGTGAACGATCATGGCAATACACCTTTCATTGACAATTGTACCGAAAATGGAGTTGCTGCATCAGTCCTAGGCACCCAAATTGATGTGCCCCTTGATTCCTCGATCATAGTGACATCATTTAGACCCTGCACTCCTCCATCAAAGATATTGACCCAATACAGATACTCCAGACTGCGGTTACTCAGGCTGTTACTTTGCCAAGTCTTCACAGCAGCTTATATCCATTTATCAACCTCAGAACATGCACCATACCCTCACAGTCTGCAGTTAAACAGCACCTAGCTGTTTACTCATCATTCTCCACTTCCACATGGTTTTCCATCCAGACACAGCAATACAGACAAGCTGTTATGCCTCAGCTGACAAAAACTTCTTCTATTTACTACGGATTTACTAATCCAATGACTTACAGCTTTACCAATGCTTAGATATCTTTTCTATTTATAAAACTGAACTTTTAGTATAAAAACTCATATTCTACAGAGGAGAAAGGAGTTCTTTCGCTCCAGGTTATCCCCCATTGCTTGCTATAGTCTCAACGTTATTGGATGTGTTAATTACCACCAATACACGGATTCTTGCTCCGATAACTTGCTTTTGTCTTTTAATGCTGCAACATCGTTTCAATTTCACCAGATAGGATTGTTTTATCGTCTTCACCTTCTACATCGTTGTCGTATCCATTGCCCACACCAGTATAGGGTATTATTGCCTCCGTGAAGGCCCAGCTCCGCATTGTTCACCCATGTCATTGTCATTGTCCCCAGTTGCTGTGCAGTATTGCCATGACACTCAGTTATCATATTTCTGTCCAGTACCTTTCCGTTTCAAGCCCGCACATGTTTATTCAGTTCTCCACATGTTTATTCAGTCCCCCACACATTTATTCAGTTCTCCACATGTTTATTCGACTCTCCAAACGTTTATTCAATTGTATAAACATCTATTCAATTCTCCTCACATTTATTTGATTGCCCAAAAGTTTATTAGGCCAGTCTCATGTTTACCAGATCGGTTTTACGTTTTCTAGATCAGTTCCGAGCATCTAGCACGGTTTCTTGGTATCTGTATCATACCAGATTCCATTTAATCTCATTTATCGAGATCCCCTCAGCTTACAGCCTGAGCCTCTTAGTACTCGACTGCTAAAGGGTACTACTTCCAGACTGTATAGTCAAAGTGTATACCTGGGTCTAGAGGAATTGACTGCACAGAGGTGCACTGAACCACTCGCACAAACACATAGCCTTGATTACTGTGATTGCACGCATATTTCCTTAGCTCTCTCGGAGTTTTGGGTGTTGCCGTTGCCACGGAAGTCTAGGCTCAACACCGTACTTTGTGTGAAAGAAGATTGACCTACCGGAGATCAATGCGATCATTGATGTACCTCCAGAGCGGATCAATGACCTCTTCACTTTGACAGATGATGGAATGCTTGAAGGACTTACGGATACAGAGGAAGGTCATGAAGAGGCAGAACTTGTTTGAGTTTTCAGATGTATCAAGTCACGGAAACACAAAAATTTATTTATTGGGTCCCATTTTGGGTACCCCTACACATTCGTTGCAAAAATTTATCTATGGCTGGTATATCCATACCAGCCCACTGACACTCCTTTCAAACATATACCCTGTGTAAATTATCGTACAAACTGCCAGCTATCTACTAAAGAACATGGCATCTAGAAGTGTTTACCTTTCTTGGAGCCAGAAGCCTTGGCACGAATAAATTTGTTACCAATGCAGACTCCATCCTGGTAGCGAACGTTATCAGTATGAACGTCCTCTCTCCAATTACCATAGTTCTTGTTGGGACAACCCTCAAAGTCGCAACCCCAGCCCCAAGTGTTGCATCCCTCAACACACTTAGTCAAAACCGGCTTCAGCACCTCTTTCACCTTACGGTTATGCTTCTTCCCCTTGCCCTTCTTCTGAGCATGGTCCCATTTGTTCGAACGGTGGCCACACTTATTGTTGAAGAGCCAGTAAGGGAATTGCTTTGAAACCGAATTGGGAGGAGAGTTGCGAGCGGACTGAGCCACAGTATCGGTGCGAGTGGCCTCTTGGTTGTGGGCGAAGTCGAGCTTTGCCATAACAAGATGGTAATGCTGGACGAGGACATGGCAAACTTTCAAGAGAAGGTAGAGGTCGTGCATGTTGGACTTGAGACGATGGTAGAACACATCTTTGGTATGGACCAAGGAAGGGATGGACTCATAACCACAAAAGGGGAACTGAGTGAAGTTGGTACTGATGTAGGCCTTAGCATTGTCGATGATGGCCTTGGTATTAGGATCACTAGGGATGCCATGAGGAGGCTCTGTCATGACAATTCGAATCAGTACATGGATCAGCTGAAGAAGAAAATGTGCTTACTAGCACCATAAGGGTCAAGATCAATCAGCTCATCAATGACACTGAGCAGATGGTCATCATCCTCTGGATGAGGATCCTTGAACGGCATCAGGAGAATCTGACCATCAGGAATGCTGCCCAGGCATTCCCGAAGGAGAGACTTGCCACAAGCTCGGCACTGATCTGACAGCCCATTGTAGTGGCATTCAGTGCCTTCCTGAATGCAGGGACGGCAAGGACGAATGGCCTATGAGAATTGCTGTTAGATGTAAAGCCGTGAAATAAAGAAGAAACATACCTTTGCAGATTGAGCTGCACAAGAATGCGCTGGATGACTAGGCGTACCAGAACAGACACCACAAAATTTCTCACCATAGCAGAGGTCCGCTTTGTTGAAAGAGCAACGATAGAGACTGGTTATCTTTTCACCGATATCCACAGCGTCTTGAAGAGTGCCCTCCTTATCGGCAAACTGCTCGATAAACATAGCAGGCAGCACGATGGGGGAGCTGATCTAAAAATAGAGCTCACATCAATTGACGTGCCATCAAAGCCATTGTTTGAAGCATGTACCGACCAGTCTGCAGATGAAACTGAAGAAAGAGACTCCAGGTAGCCCAGAGATGGACTAGGAGCCGAGGAACATTGTGGAAAATCTGGCTCCCCCTCAGCAGTGACCGTGATCGTATCCATGGTAGGCTGATCACCAGCAACCTTGGTAGCAGTCTGGGACCCATCGTAGGGTGCGAGAACTGGAGTAAAGGGAGCGGACGACATCTGAATGTCATCGTCGACAAGGTAGCACCTCAGAGGAAGAACTGTAAGACCATCGAGGATATCGTTGCCATGCAAAGAGTAGCAACCTCCGACAGTCACTTGCAAATAAGAGGACTCGACATCAATGAGGGTCTGCCAATAATTTAAGTACCCTTTGTTGGCCACAGCTTCATCAACAGATGACATGAATTCTCAGAAGAAAGTATCTTTGATGACGAGGGGGTAGTACTGCTTGATAGCAGTCTAATCACGGATATTCAGTCACGTCAATATGATCAGGGACATGTTTACTCACTTGCACACTGGCGGCCTCGTCAAAGTATGAGGTGATGCATGGGAGCATAGCATCAGCCTCGAGAGGTTTCTTGAGGAGCACGTCAGCACACTGAATGAGAGAGTTAAGAGATGGAACGGTTTCAGTATTGAAAGACATGAGAGAGAGTTAGAAAGACGAGGTTTCTGAGGACCAAACGACGAAAACTCGAGCTCTTTATATGAAAACTCAAGGATGTCTCACCTCATTGACTTTACATGAAAATTCCCATTTAGCTCACAATGATGTGACCGGAACATACCATGGAGACTAGAGCTCATGTTTTTAAACTCCAAAACTCAGCAGCTGTTGTTTTGAAATTTGTGTCTTCCAACCTCGCTTTAAATCTTTTGACGTCTTTGTCACCAAAGATTTAAAAAGTTTAGGGGGGAGAGATATGGATTCCATGTATTTTTGACATAGCAATATGCACAAGACTCACCACAATATTTGCGTGAAATATCTAACGAAATCATGAAAGAAATGACCTCACAATTCACGAAATACTGCTTGAAAAATCACGGATATTCCATTATCAGTGATATTTTTATCATGCTCCACAGCAATTTGACTACGAATAATGGAGATATCATGAAAATTTTGAGCAGACACAACGACTCATGACCTACAGCATGGCATTAACGAATCACAAAGCCCAACAGCATCAGAGCCTTGGCCATCCACATTCCTTATCACTCCAAACATCATGGCAATATGGAATTCCAGGGACTTAAACCGAAACAGTGACACAAAACAGCACCCAAGTCGGGAAGTCATGGGAATTCAGACATGTGACCCCAGTTGCCAAGAATTTCTCTAAGTCTGAATCCCTCGAAAATTCATCAAAAATATTCATGCAAGTCCCACAAAAATCCCAAAAATCATGAATTTATTTATACAAGTCCTCTGAGGGACGGCGACATGCACTATATAACAATTTGGCCCAAAGGCACACATACAAAACTTGTATATAAAAAGTTCGAAATATTTGAGCACAGCTCAAAAACCCAGCCACTGAAGAACTCGAGACACCCACGAAGATCCAAGATATTAAAAAGCTAATTGGGCCTATAAAATAGCCTAGCTTTGCTTGGATTTCCGAAAAGATGGCCCAGCCTCGCCCTCTGCAACTTCGTCATCCGTGTCTCTGCCATTGTCCTCATCCTCGTCCGATCCCTCTGGGATAATACAGTCTTGAAGCCAGGCCAACTGCACATGAATATTCTCGTTGTGGGAGAGAACGTGGAGACCCGCAAGGAAAGTCTGGGTGAGGGAGGCAATGGCCTCATTACTCTGATTGAGAGAGTTGAGGGTGCTCTCAAAAGAATTGACTTGCTCTAAAAAGATGATCAGCCAATATAAAAAGAAGTTGAAAAATGGGACTCACAGGAACCTTGAGGACGATAATGGTCGACTGGGTTCAAAACAGTTTCTCTGTCAACAGAACATGGCTGTTTAGCATAATGACAGTGGATGCAGATTACCATATGCCCAAGAAGCTTTCGGCACTGTGTCTTGTGGCTCCTACATTGATCACATGGCTTCAAATACTACAACCATGTCAGTAAAAGATCAAGCAAACAAAAGCAAGACTTACCTGCTCTCCAACAAATGGAGCCACTTGCTTATTCCAAAGCCGGCCATCGACTTTGACAAAATCCCCCAAGTCCTCTTCAACGACGAGGACCCCAATACTCTCCATGCCGTGATTGACAGGATGAAAGTCTTTCAGGACAAGTTCTCCAAACCTGCCTCCACTAACACCAAGAGAAACGGGTGGCAATTTTGAAAGCCCAGGTCTACGTTTCTGGACAACAGGTGTAGCATGAATAACTATAAAAGAAAGTCAACTATGAAACTGCAGCCTCAGAAAGTTAATACCTTTCTCATCAACAACCTTGGCACCCTGAGACTTCTGCTTCTTGGTAACCAGTTTTTCAAGGATTGGACCACCATCCTCATCATCCCAGGAACATTTACGAGAAGCAGTAGTCTCAGCCTTGACCTTGCCCTTGCCCTTGGAATCCTTCTTGTCCTTCTTTCTCAAGTCCAACTTGGATCCTTCCACAAGTTTAAGGTATGCGGCATCGGGGTTCAAGGAAGAAATATGTCAAATAGAACGACGTGTGTCTTGACCTTGAGAGAGTGGCACTACCGGCCTAGAAAGGAAAATGGTCAGGTAAGAGTCGACGAAGTCACCAGTATTGTCATCAAAGACAAACTTGACTGGATAATCATGGTGGCGACGGATAGAATCAACTGGTGGAGGATTCTCGACCATATCAACCTCAGCAACGTCAACTTCCTTAAAATCTTCCACATCATTTGACAGAGGCGCGGTGTCAGCAGTCACATACTTGGAATCTGGAGCACGAAGGGTCGAAGGAGGAATGGCAGCCTGTGATTCCTTGAGCGACTCAGCATTGTTATCACTGTCATACTCGTTGTCTGTGCCCGCAAAGAATAAGGGCATTCACTTAACAAAAGAAGGAGGACCACTACCTTCATCAACCCGAGTAGGATCGGGTCCTGGAAACACCCTAGGGTGACTAGCAGCTGGAAATTACGAAGTCAGCACCTTATGGTGGAAGATAACCATGAGACAATTACCATTCACAGTGAGGAGAGCAGACGAAGCTGCTGAAGCAGCAGGAGGCCTGGCAGTTGGTGGACGAATAGGTGACTGTAACAGTACAGAAGCACTGAATGAGGACTCGTTTGCCTTGAAAGTGGCGGAAATTTTATTCGAAGCCAAGGTAGTCGGTGATGCCACGCCAGTTTGAGTGGAGTCCTTAAGAATAGGGCAAGGCAGGACTCTTGGCTGAGAAGAAGACGACAGTCCCAATTGTGGGGACTTTGAGGAAGTTGCAGCCAGAGCAGCAGGCTTGGTCGCCACTCCAGTGGACGAAGCGGGTACCTGAATGGTTAAAGGAGAACCAGAAGTCGAAACTGCAGTGTGAGCTGACTGAGCAGGCGGATGGGCAGGAGGCTGGATTGGTGTCCTAACCATTGACGTGTTCCCCAGCGACTTGTTAGAAGAAGGTCCGGACTGTGGAGTAGGAGAGGCCAACACCAATCAACGAGAGGGTGAAGTTTGACATGGTAAAGGAATTGGGCAAATGTTGACTCCATAATCACGCTATAAAACCCAAAAGACGTCAACAAGGCGAACCAAAAAGAGATAGTAGGAACGCACCGCACAGTCAGCAAGAGCATTGAATTCAGCCTGAGAATCTCCAACATCATCTTGGTCAATTTTATCGACCACTTGTATCACTCGGAACTCGAGATCATGCCAGAGCTTTTTTCGAATACCAGCCCTTTGCCAAAACTGGTTGCATAGGGCCCATTGGGAGTAAACCTCCTCTACCCAAGTATCCAATACAGCAATATCTTTGGCTGGGGGTGGAAATTCAACCTTGTGAGCCAGTAAAGAGGCCACAGACTCGTAGATGCAGAGCGCTTTATGTTGCAGCACGGCATCGTCTTTGGGTTCACGATGAGTGGACATGGTGAGAAGACGAGACAGACGGTCAGCAGAAAGTTTGACCAGTTTGAGAGAAAGGAGAGCAAAAAGGAGATAAAGGAGGAAGCACGTCACCAGCATTGGAACACTGATAAGGCGCAGAAAAGTAAGGCAAAGTGGGAAAAAGGAACTTATAGAAAATTTCTCTAAGTTTATAAGGCCCACGAAACTGGATTCCTGGGAACAGCTGTTACAAGTCATTGGAAGCCGTGTGTGGGAGCCACGGAACACATAGAAATTTCCGTGCTTCTTTCAAACGCATTGCGTGCACTAAGAATAGGATATCAACGCGTCTTAGGATTCTGATCACCAATATTGGACAAACGTACAGCCACACATGTCATCTCCTAGCAACAAGCCTAAATTCTTAACTTCTTCCATCTGGCATGGATACTCTGAACTCGGTCTTATGTTACCGAGTAACATAATAAAAGTTTAGGAGGGATGATGAGCCTCCAGGCTCTGTACACTCAGAATTTCATGAAATTACCCTTAATTCCTACACCCAGTCCACCTGACAGACTTTCACCAAACCAGTCATTGCTGACACGGCAATACCACTTTTGTATCACAGCAATATGTCTTCGCATGTTGGTTATCCATCCCATCTTGAAATCCGACACTTCATGGCATTACAGACACATTAACACCGATTTTGATGGGCCCCCGATCATAAATGGTAATGCCACATCCACATCAAAGTGCATTGATAAGCCTAGACTTCCATGGCAATGGCAAAACCAAACTCAGGCGGAGTATGGAGAATAAACGTGTGAACACGGTAATACTAGGATGATCATGTGTGCGAGTGGGTTTGGGGCACCTCCATGCAGTAAATCAAAGCTTTAATGGTGCGAAGATATGCTTGGACTATGCAGTCAAGCAGATAATACGACGTGAGAGTCGAAGAACACGATCGGGGGCCCATCAAAATCGGTGTTAATGTGTCTGTAATGCCATGAAGTGTCGGATTTCAAGATGGGATGGATAACCAACATGCGAAGACATATTGCTGTGATACAAAAGTGGTATTGCCGTGTCAGCAATGACTGGTTTGGTGAAAGTCTGTCAGGTGGACTGGGTGTAGGAATTAAGGGTAATTTCATGAAATTCTGAGTGTACAGAGCCTGGAGGCTCATCATCCCTCCTAAACTTTTATTATGTTACTCGGTAACATAAGACCGAGTTCAGAGTATCCATGCCAGATGGAAGAAGTTAAGAATTTAGGCTTGTTGCTAGGAGATGACATGTGTGGCTGTACGTTTGTCCAATATTGGTGATCAGAATCCTAAGACGCGTTGATATCCTATTCTTAGTGCACGCAATGCGTTTGAAAGAAGCACGGAAATTTCTATGTGTTCCGTGGCTCCCACACACGGCTTCCAATGACTTGTAACAGCTGTTCCCAGGAATCCAGTTTCGTGGGCCTTATAAACTTAGAGAAATTTTCTATAAGTTCCTTTTTCCCACTTTGCCTTACTTTTCTGCGCCTTATCAGTGTTCCAATGCTGGTGACGTGCTTCCTCCTTTATCTCCTTTTTGCTCTCCTTTCTCTCAAACTGGTCAAACTTTCTGCTGACCGTCTGTCTCGTCTTCTCACCATGTCCACTCATCGTGAACCCAAAGACGATGCCGTGCTGCAACATAAAGCGCTCTGCATCTACGAGTCTGTGGCCTCTTTACTGGCTCACAAGGTTGAATTTCCACCCCCAGCCAAAGATATTGCTGTATTGGATACTTGGGTAGAGGAGGTTTACTCCCAATGGGCCCTATGCAACCAGTTTTGGCAAAGGGCTGGTATTCGAAAAAAGCTCTGGCATGATCTCGAGTTCCGAGTGATACAAGTGGTCGATAAAATTGACCAAGATGATGTTGGAGATTCTCAGGCTGAATTCAATGCTCTTGCTGACTGTGCGGTGCGTTCCTACTATCTCTTTTTGGTTCGCCTTGTTGACGTCTTTTGGGTTTTATAGCGTGATTATGGAGTCAACATTTGCCCAATTCCTTTACCATGTCAAACTTCACCCTCTCGTTGATTGGTGTTGGCCTCTCCTACTCCACAGTCCGGACCTTCTTCTAACAAGTCGCTGGGGAACACGTCAATGGTTAGGACACCAATCCAGCCTCCTGCCCATCCGCCTGCTCAGTCAGCTCACACTGCAGTTTCGACTTCTGGTTCTCCTTTAACCATTCAGGTACCCGCTTCGTCCACTGGAGTGGCGACCAAGCCTGCTGCTCTGGCTGCAACTTCCTCAAAGTCCCCACAATTGGGACTGTCGTCTTCTTCTCAGCCAAGAGTCCTGCCTTGCCCTATTCTTAAGGACTCCACTCAAACTGGCGTGGCATCACCGACTACCTTGGCTTCGAATAAAATTTCCGCCACTTTCAAGGCAAACGAGTCCTCATTCAGTGCTTCTGTACTGTTACAGTCACCTATTCGTCCACCAACTGCCAGGCCTCCTGCTGCTTCAGCAGCTTCGTCTGCTCTCCTCACTGTGAATGGTAATTGTCTCATGGTTATCTTCCACCATAAGGTGCTGACTTCGTAATTTCCAGCTGCTAGTCACCCTAGGGTGTTTCCAGGACCCGATCCTACTCGGGTTGATGAAGGTAGTGGTCCTCCTTCTTTTGTTAAGTGAATGCCCTTATTCTTTGCGGGCACAGACAACGAGTATGACAGTGATAACAATGCTGAGTCGCTCAAGGAATCACAGGCTGCCATTCCTCCTTCGACCCTTCGTGCTCCAGATTCCAAGTATGTGACTGCTGACACCGCGCCTCTGTCAAATGATGTGGAAGATTTTAAGGAAGTTGACGTTGCTGAGGTTGATATGGTCGAGAATCCTCCACCAGTTGATTCTATCCGTCGCCACCATGATTATCCAGTCAAGTTTGTCTTTGATGACAATACTGGTGACTTCGTCGACTCTTACCTGACCATTTTCCTTTCTAGGCCGGTAGTGCCACTCTCTCAAGGTCAAGACACACGTCGTTCTATTTGACATATTTCTTTCTTGAACCCCGATGCCGCATACCTTAAACTTGTGGAAGGATCCAAGTTGGACTTGAGAAAGAAGGACAAGAAGGATTCCAAGGGCAAGGGCAAGGTCAAGGCTGAGACTACTGCTTCTCGTAAATGTTCCTGGGATGATGAGGATGGTGGTCCAATCCTTGAAAAACTGGTTACCAAGAAGCAGAAGTCTCAGGGTGCCAAGGTTGTTGATGAGAAAGGTATTAACTTTCTGAGGCTGCAGTTTCATAGTTGACTTTCTTTTATAGTTATTCATGCTACACCTGTTGTCCAGAAACGTAGACCTGGGCTTTCAAAATTGCCACCCGTTTCTCTTGGTGTTAGTGGAGGCAGGTTTGGAGAACTTGTCCTGAAAGACTTTCATCCTGTCAATCACGGCATGGAGAGTATTGGGGTCCTCGTCGTTGAAGAGGACTTGGGGGATTTTGTCAAAGTCGATGGCCGGCTTTGGAATAAGCAAGTGGCTCCATTTGTTGGAGAGCAGGTAAGTCTTGCTTTTGTTTGCTTGATCTTTTACTGACATGGTTGTAGTATTTGAAGCCATGTGATCAATGTAGGAGCCACAAGACACAGTGCCGAAAGCTTCTTGGGCATATGGTAATCTGCATCCACTGTCATTATGCTAAACAGCCATGTTCTGTTGACAGAGAAACTGTTTTGAACCCAGTCGACCATTATCGTCCTCAAGGTTCCTGTGAGTCCCATTTTTCAACTTCTTTTTATATTGGCTGATCATCTTTTTAGAGCAAGTCAATTCTTTTGAGAGCACCCTCAACTCTCTCAATCAGAGTAATGAGGCCATTGCCTCCCTCACCCAGACTTTCCTTGCGGGTCTCCACGTTCTCTCCCACAACGAGAATATTCATGTGCAGTTGGCCTGGCTTCAAGACTGTATTATCCCAGAGGGATCGGACGAGGATGAGGACAATGGCAGAGACACGGATGACGAAGTTGCAGAGGGCGAGGCTGGGCCATCTTTTCGGAAATCCAAGCAAAGCTAGGCTATTTTATAGGCCCAATTAGCTTTTTAATATCTTGGATCTTCGTGGGTGTCTCGAGTTCTTCAGTGGCTGGGTTTTTGAGCTGTGCTCAAATATTTCGAACTTTTTATATACAAGTTTTGTATGTGTGCCTTTGGGCCAAATTGTTATATAGTGCATGTCGCCGTCCCTCAGAGGACTTGTATAAATAAATTCATGATTTTTGGGATTTTTGTGGGACTTGCATGAATATTTTTGATGAATTTTCGAGGGATTCAGACTTAGAGAAATTCTTGGCAACTGGGGTCACATGTCTGAATTCCCATGACTTCCCGACTTGGGTGCTGTTTTGTGTCACTGTTTCGGTTTAAGTCCCTGGAATTCCATATTGCCATGATGTTTGGAGTGATAAGGAATGTGGATGGCCAAGGCTCTGATGCTGTTGGGCTTTGTGATTCGTTAATGCCATGCTGTAGGTCATGAGTCGTTGTGTCTGCTCAAAATTTTCATGATATCTCCATTATTCGTAGTCAAATTGCTGTGGAGCATGATAAAAATATCACTGATAATGGAATATCCGTGATTTTTCAAGCAGTATTTCGTGAATTGTGAGGTCATTTCTTTCATGATTTCGTTAGATATTTCACGCAAATATTGTGGTGAGTCTTGTGCATATTGCTATGTCAAAAATACATGGAATCCATATCTCTCCCCCCTAAACTTTTTAAATCTTTGGTGACAAAGACGTCAAAAGATTTAAAGCGAGGTTGGAAGACACAAATTTCAAAACAACAGCTGCTGAGTTTTGGAGTTTAAAAACATGAGCTCTAGTCTCCATGGTATGTTCCGGTCACATCATTGTGAGCTAAATGGGAATTTTCATGTAAAGTCAATGAGGTGAGACATCCTTGAGTTTTCATATAAAGAGCTCGAGTTTTCGTCGTTTGGTCCTCAGAAACCTCGTCTTTCTAACTCTCTCTCATGTCTTTCAATACTGAAACCGTTCCATCTCTTAACTCTCTCATTCAGTGTGCTGACGTGCTCCTCAAGAAACCTCTCGAGGCTGATGCTATGCTCCCATGCATCACCTCATACTTTGACGAGGCCGCCAGTGTGCAAGTGAGTAAACATGTCCCTGATCATATTGACGTGACTGAATATCCGTGATTAGACTGCTATCAAGCAGTACTACCCCCTCGTCATCAAAGATACTTTCTTCTGAGAATTCATGTCATCTGTTGATGAAGCTGTGGCCAACAAAGGGTACTTAAATTATTGGCAGACCCTCATTGATGTCGAGTCCTCTTATTTGCAAGTGACTGTCGGAGGTTGCTACTCTTTGCATGGCAACGATATCCTCGATGGTCTTACAGTTCTTCCTCTGAGGTGCTACCTTGTCGACGATGACATTCAGATGTCGTCCGCTCCCTTTACTCCAGTTCTCGCACCCTACGATGGGTCCCAGACTGCTACCAAGGTTGCTGGTGATCAGCCTACCATGGATACGATCACGGTCACTGCTGAGGGGGAGCCAGATTTTCCACAATGTTCCTCGGCTCCTAGTCCATCTCTGGGCTACCTGGAGTCTCTTTCTTCAGTTTCATCTGCAGACTGGTCGGTACATGCTTCAAACAATGGCTTTGATGGCACGTCAATTGATGTGAGCTCTATTTTTAGATCAGCTCCCCCATCGTGCTGCCTGCTATGTTTATCGAGCAGTTTGCCGATAAGGAGGGCACTCTTCAAGACGCTGTGGATATCGGTGAAAAGATAACCAGTCTCTATCGTTGCTCTTTCAACAAAGCGGACCTCTGCTATGGTGAGAAATTTTGTGGTGTCTGTTCTGGTACGCCTAGTCATCCAGCGCATTCTTGTGCAGCTCAATCTGCAAAGGTATGTTTCTTCTTTATTTCACGGCTTTACATCTAACAGCAATTCTCATAGGCCATTCGTCCTTGCCGTCCCTGCATTCAGGAAGGCACTGAATGCCACTACAATGGGCTGTCAGATCAGTGCCGAGCTTGTGGCAAGTCTCTCCTTCGGGAATGCCTGGGCAGCATTCCTGATGGTCAGATTCTCCTGATGCCGTTCAAGGATCCTCATCCAGAGGATGATGACCATCTGCTCAGTGTCATTGATGAGCTGATTGATCTTGACCCTTATGGTGCTAGTAAGCACATTTTCTTCTTCAGCTGATCCATGTACTGATTCGAATTGTCATGACAGAGCCTCCTCATGGCATCCCTAGTGATCCTAATACCAAGGCCATCATCGACAATGCTAAGGCCTACATCAGTACCAACTTCACTCAGTTCCCCTTTTGTGGTTATGAGTCCATCCCTTCCTTGGTCCATACCAAAGATGTGTTCTACCATCGTCTCAAGTCCAACATGCACGACCTCTACCTTCTCTTGAAAGTTTGCCATGTCCTCGTCCAGCATTACCATCTTGTTATGGCAAAGCTCGACTTCGCCCACAACCAAGAGGCCACTCGCACCGATACTGTGGCTCAGTCCGCTCGCAACTCTCCTCCCAATTCGGTTTCAAAGCAATTCCCTTACTGGCTCTTCAACAATAAGTGTGGCCACCGTTCGAACAAATGGGACCATGCTCAGAAGAAGGGCAAGGGGAAGAAGCATAACCGTAAGGTGAAAGAGGTGCTGAAGCCGGTTTTGACTAAGTGTGTTGAGGGATGCAACACTTGGGGCTGGGGTTGCGACTTTGAGGGTTGTCCCAACAAGAACTATGGTAATTGGAGAGAGGACGTTCATACTGATAACGTTCGCTACCAGGATGGAGTCTGCATTGGTAACAAATTTATTCGTGCCAAGGCTTCTGGCTCCAAGAAAGGTAAACACTTCTAGATGCCATGTTCTTTAGTAGATAGCTGGCAGTTTGTACGATAATTTACACAGGGTATATGTTTGAAAGGAGTGTCAGTGGGCTGGTATGGATATACCAGCCATAGATAAATTTTTGCAACGAATGTGTAGGGGTACCCAAAATGGGACCCAATAAATAAATTTTTGTGTTTCCGTGACTTGATACATCTGAAAACTCAAACAAGTTCTGCCTCTTCATGACCTTCCTCTGTATCCGTAAGTCCTTCAAGCATTCCATCATCTGTCAAAGTGAAGAGGTCATTGATCCGCTCTGGAGGTACATCAATGATCGCATTGATCTCCGGTAGGTCAATCTTCTTTCACACAAAGTACGGTGTTGAGCCTAGACTTCCGTGGCAACGGCAACACCCAAAACTCCGAGAGAGCTAAGGAAATATGCGTGCAATCACAGTAATCAAGGCTATGTGTTTGTGCGAGTGGTTCAGTGCACCTCTGTGCAGTCAATTCCTCTAGACCCAGGTATACACTTTGACTATACAGTCTGGAAGTAGTACCCTTTAGCAGTCGAGTACTAAGAGGCTCAGGCTGTAAGCTGAGGGGATCTCGATAAATGAGATTAAATGGAATCTGGTATGATACAGATACCAAGAAACCGTGCTAGATGCTCGGAACTGATCTAGAAAACGTAAAACCGATCTGGTAAACATGAGACTGGCCTAATAAACTTTTGGGCAATCAAATAAATGTGAGGAGAATTGAATAGATGTTTATACAATTGAATAAACGTTTGGAGAGTCGAATAAACATGTGGAGAACTGAATAAATGTGTGGGGGACTGAATAAACATGTGGAGAACTGAATAAACATGTGCGGGCTTGAAACGGAAAGGTACTGGACAGAAATATGATAACTGAGTGTCATGGCAATACTGCACAGCAACTGGGGACAATGACAATGACATGGGTGAACAATGCGGAGCTGGGCCTTCACGGAGGCAATAATACCCTATACTGGTGTGGGCAATGGATACGACAACGATGTAGAAGGTGAAGACGATAAAACAATCCTATCTGGTGAAATTGAAACGATGTTGCAGCATTAAAAGACAAAAGCAAGTTATCGGAGCAAGAATCCGTGTATTGGTGGTAATTAACACATCCAATAACGTTGAGACTATAGCAAGCAATGGGGGATAACCTGGAGCGAAAGAACTCCTTTCTCCTCTGTAGAATATGAGTTTTTATACTAAAAGTTCAGTTTTATAAATAGAAAAGATATCTAAGCATTGGTAAAGCTGTAAGTCATTGGATTAGTAAATCCGTAGTAAATAGAAGAAGTTTTTGTCAGCTGAGGCATAACAGCTTGTCTGTATTGCTGTGTCTGGATGGAAAACCATGTGGAAGTGGAGAATGATGAGTAAACAGCTAGGTGCTGTTTAACTGCAGACTGTGAGGGTATGGTGCATGTTCTGAGGTTGATAAATGGATATAAGCTGCTGTGAAGACTTGGCAAAGTAACAGCCTGAGTAACCGCAGTCTGGAGTATCTGTATTGGGTCAATATCTTTGATGGAGGAGTGCAGGGTCTAAATGATGTCACTATGATCGAGGAATCAAGGGGCACATCAATTTGGGTGCCTAGGACTGATGCAGCAACTCCATTTTCGGTACAATTGTCAATGAAAGGTGTATTGCCATGATCGTTCACGGAAATATGGAGAATAAACGTGAATGGAAGGGTATTAACGTGGTTTGCTGAGTTATAACCGTGGTATATCACGGTTATTGAATGATATTGAAGGGTGTAGCATATAATTGAAGGTTGGGGCATTAAATCAAGTACGGCAATGTAGGATAAGGAAGATGGGAGTCGAATCTGTTATTATTGGGTAATCGATGGATAAATCCATGAATTCTGAGCGTACAGAGCCTGGAGGCTCATCAACAGCACTAATCTGAATGCTGCAACCGGTCGAGAAAACGTTGATCCATCTAACTCACAAAGGAGATATGCTCTGCCTTTATTCCTCCCCAAGATCACTAAGGGGCCTAAATATCTGGCGTGCATTTTACGGTTTAGAGCTTTCTCTATTCGTGTGTTACGCATCAAAACTAGATCTCCTTGCTGGAAATCAAAATCTCTGATCAAGAATTCATGGTCTCTCTCGAATTTTGCTGTGGCATTACGCCGTGCTTCATAGACTTTTGATCTTAAGCATTCCAGATCTGCGGCTCACTTCTGAAGACTGATGGCTCGACGTGCAATTAAAGACGTGGTACTGAGAATATTGTCTGGAGGTGGCAATAACCATGTCGATTATGTGATATCCATAGGAAGAAGAGGTTCTGCTCCTGTTGTGGCGAAGTACGGTGAGCAACCCATGCGTTTCCTCACGGTTACTCGATCGGCCCAAAACATGGAATAAGTGTTCTGACTCCACTTCTTTTGGTCTCCATCAGACGCTTTGAATAAACCTTGACGGATGTCGAAGTGTGGCCTTTCTGCTATCCCATTGGCTCTCAAATTATAGCCTGAGATATGGATATGGTTGATGTGATACTTCTTGCTCAAATATCCTATAGCTGCAACGAAGGCAGACCCATTGTCGGTGACAATCTCGACTAATGATCCCCAACAGCATAAGATATCCTCGAAAATCCATTCTCCTAGAGTTCGTGCTGTTTCTTTTCTCAAGCAACGAAATTCTGGATAATGACTGAGTGAACATCTGCCTTGAATGATGTAATGGTATTGTCCTGAGACTGGCATGATCATCGTGTCCATGTACATTTTCAAAAACAAAGGAGTAGGGAGTGCGACGGTGGGCGGAATGTATATTTGACGTGTCTGACGGATTTGACAAAGATGACACAACCTGACGAACCAGGCAATGTCGTACTTCATGTCAGGCCACCAATAACGTTCCTTTATCAGTGCATGCGTCGCGTAGAAACCCTTGTGAGTGACATCATCATGACAAGACATCATTACTTGAATGCGACAGTCTGGAAATAATACGAGCTGATGTTGTCCATCCACATTTTTATGCCAAAGCTTTCCTTGCCTCTCAAAGAAATGAACTGCATATTTCATGAACTTGTGGTATGCATTATCATCCATCTGTGGTGGCCGCTTGAGGTACAAATGCCATGGCAATAGATGAGTCAATCGTTCGTCTAGATGCTGCTGCTTGGCTGTACGAGGAACAATTTCATAGGAATCTATTTCCATGTCATCAACGTTGACTTCTTGCTGTAAGGTCTGAATTAACGTGATCGGCGCGAAGGGAAGGAAGATGTTACCATTGCAAGGAAAAGGGGCATATGTTGAAGGACTGCCCAAAAAGGAAGGATTTCAAGGACATTCGCTCACTAGTAGTAGTCAAGCAGGAACAGAAGACCGAGTCGAAGGTGGAGGAGGTAAAAGATTAGGTCATCAAGGGCTTGATTCCCCTTCGATGACCTCCTCCTCAAATACTGGTGCACTTTCTCATCCTCCTGGTGAGGCTTATAATACTTCTTTAGTTACATCCCATGTCATATCTACCATGCATTCGAATATACCCGTTTTCACTGCTTTTAACGTCTCCAGCATGACTAGCAAACCAGTACCAAAAGAATCAAACTGATATGCTGTTCTAGCACAACTGGACACCCCAGACTCAAGTGCTGACGAGGTTGAATCCTCAGATGCTGAACAGGGAAAAGACTCTTTGGAGTTGGCAGAGAGCCTCCCAATAAAATTGCCAGAACTCCTAATATGGGAATTGCCTGAACGTGAACCCCTCAGGGGGAACACCTCTACAGGACTGGCTGATCAGAGCGTGAATACTCTAATGGGGAAAGGCTCTGGAAAGCGGCCTCATGAAGCTGCAGGAACCATGGGTAAGTGTTCCCAGAAGACGCAAGCAGGAGCAGCCCAGAAACAAATGAAACCCTGAGTCGGAGATGGAAAGGCAGCAGAGCACAGCCCTACCCAACTGCTGGCGGCAGATGGTAATAACAGTCACAGTTCATGTGACAAGAACACGATGTTCACGGACCAGTTCCCCATCCCTTGAAGGGATAGCCCTGACATTCAGACTGGAAGTAGGTATCCTCCCATCGCTCCTCAGCCCAATCCTGACAAAGATGCACAACCGGCCAAGGACGCTAAGAAAGCTGCAGGACCTGGACCTGCTAGCGCCCAGGCAGTAAAGAGGGGGCCAGCCGTTACCATGGTAGAGGTTCCTGATGAAGAAGATGACATGGCCTATCAAAGGTGGAGGGTGAAACAACAGAAGGAGAGCGTGGCCCAGGAGAAGTGGGACACCAAGAACTACCCCAAATTTGTATCCCCCCTTCCATGAACTGGACCCCCATTACCACCACCAGACCAATGGCTGAAACCCTTCAGGGCCGAATGGACCCTCCACACCATCTGAGAAGCCCGCACAGACAGTGAAGCCATAGCTGCCCTTCACTGTTGGATTCACCGAGATCGCATCGGCAAAATCATTGGCAACCTGATTGAAGGACTGAAACTCAGAGATGAATCAGCCTTGGAAATGCTGTATGAACTCCAACAGCCGATCCATTATATCCAAGGTACCAAGTCAACTGGGCAAGACTTCATGCTCGACATCCAACTTGAAACAACCATGAATAACCAGACCCTTTCCGCCCATGCCCTTCTCAATAGTGGTTGCACTGGCAGCTCCATAAACCGATCGTATGTCCAGAGCCACCAAATTGACACCAGGAAAGCAGCTGCCCTGATTCCTGTTTACAACGCTGATGGAACCCGTAATAAGGCAGGCAATATCACCGAATTCATGGAACTCCGCCTTACCATCGGAGGACACAGCAAACATATCGACTTAGCAGTCACAGATCTTGGCTCAAAGGATCTTTACCTTGGCCATGACTGGCTCAAACGCCATAACCCAGTTATTAACTGGAAGATGGGCACGATCATCTTCGGTCGCTGCCAATGCACAAAAAACCCTTTCCCACTCCCTGACACAGACCCTGATGACTGGTGGGATGAAGAACTCGAGGAGGGAGAAACCATCCTCGCCATTAACATACAGGAAGAACTCGTTATTTGTGCAGTACACCATGCTAATGACCTAGCGGCACAAGCCAAAGAAAACCTTTGAAGAGATAGTACCCAAACACTACCACTCGTACCGCAACTTGTTTTCAAAAGAAAACTTCGACGACCTCCCCAAAAGGAAGCAATGGGACCATGCCATCAAGCTCGTTCCCAACACTAAATCCACGCTCGACTGCAAGGTCTATCCCTTGAACCGAAATGAGCAAGAACAGTTGGACAAGTTCCTCGATGAGAACTTGGAGTCAGGACGAATCCGCCTGTCCAAATCCCCCTTCACGTCACTCTTCTTCTTCGTCAAAAAGAAGGATGGCTCTGTTACGATTTTTCTGCTTATCTTATCTTATCAAGCACTTATAGCCATCTTATCTTATCTCAAGCACTTATCTATAGTCACCACGACCATAACAGACGATCTCAACGATGGTACTACAGCTCACAACTATCGCCCGACTACCTCGTTACTTTCTATTGTTCTCCGCACGATAGCCACGGCTACTGTTCTATTCTTAGTACCTCAGTTTTTCTATATAAGTAGTATAGCTCTCGCTGTATATCCCCAGCTTTGAGCTAAAGTTTATCTATACCACACTTTACTCTCACCACAAGAACTCGACTAAGAACTTAGTCCTTCTTCGCTGAGCTAAAGACACTCAAGTCATTCTCCAGTGATTGTCTGAATGCGAGACAGCTGGAGTCTAGACTCGTCTATAGTCATGTGAAGTTTGGGTCTAACAATTAGCTTGAAGCTTCCTTCTGGTTTCTTCACCGTTCACCATGAAGAAACCAACCCATGCAGAACTTTGAACAAGCTATCGTAATCACCGTCTCCATCGTACTAGGATCCTTAGCGATCTTCTCCATCATCACCCTCACCCTCGAGTACGAAGAAGAAATATGACAATTCTTCCGACGACTTGGGGAGTGACACCCCCGACCCCAGCTACCTACCAGCTATGTCCCCCCTTTTCAAATCAAACAACCTGTTCCTGTCTCGCAACAGGACCTCGTCGACCACCCCGCCCACCAACATGGCTTCACCGCCAACTCCAGCGACGAGTTCCCACCTCGGCAGGATCCCCCCTGAAACACCACCCCTGGCTCCAGTCAACCAAGGGGAGTCCCTCGAACCCCTTCCCCAGACCATGACACCCTCGAGTCCATCCCCTTGGATGAACACTTTCCAGCACCCGAAATCATCATGGACAGGCCCCCAACTGCTCAGGAGGCCTATGACCTCAGCTGGTACCTTCTTGGGAGATACGAGGCAAGCATCCCGCCTGCCTACATCGAGCCTGCTCTCCCCGAGAGACCCGTCAGCCTCGAGGGATTCCGAATCCGAGTTGTTGGAAACGAGTGGGAACTCCGAGGGGCCTTTGAGCAGTTTTCAGAGGATGAAGAAGAGGACAAAGAAACTATACACCCCGCCGAGGAAGAGCCTGACACCAACGAGCGAAGGCCTGTCCTCCCCATCATTCTACACTCCCCCGAGCGGGAAGCGATCCCCCTCGAGCCACAGCCCACCACCCACCCCCCCTCGCAACTCCCTCCCCCGCTCCTGAAAGTGATGAACCCGATGACCTCTTCCTCCTTCATAGCAACCCCGATGACCCCTTCAACCCACGAAGTGCGGACTACGACTGGCCGGCTCTCTCACAAGCCAACAGAGACATACTCGGGCCCGCCCAGTCTGCTGCATGGGAGTTACAGTGCGACGACCTCGAAAACTGGGGCGGCTGGCACTCACCCATTCGCCCAGACATGGATGAGTGGCTGGCCATCAATTGAGGAGATGACATTCCTCAAAGGGGAAGGAACGAAACCATCAGAGCCCGTGTACACACAAACCTCGACCGGCAGATGTATCCCACCTCCGCCAGACATCAAATCTATGGAATATGGCAGAGGACAAGGGAAGAAGAGAGAGAGATGGGAGTCATCCTCCTCATACTCACCAGGCGATATGAACAGGAGCGTGCTGAGTCCAGGGCTAGGAATGCCCTGGACTAATTTTGATACTTTTAACTATGATGCAGAAACGTTCGGAGGGGCCGAGCAGTATGGTCCCAATATATCTTCTTCACAATATGGCCCTTACATGCTAGACAACACCCCGTACCCCGAACCACTGCCAGACTCCCCACCCCCACAAATTCCCCAGCTGAGAAGCCAACAACAGCATCACAGCTATCACAGACCAGGCACGAGCCACCTCCTCGCCGGGGCAGGATCAAATATTGATGTAGACCCCGAACCCGACCAGTCCGAAGACGCCCAACCACCGACTGACCCCCCGCCACCACAAATGCCTCCTACCCTCGAGTCCCTCATGGCCGAAGTAATCCACTGGAGAACCACTTGCTTCGACCTAGCAAAGCGGATCAATGACATGGATGGCAAGTTGGCCAAGTACAAGCCCCCCTCGTCCCTGCCATCTAGCGATGGAAGCGACAGGTGATCACTACCTAGGCCACCCCAAATACCAGGTCGACCACCCTTCCCACCCCCGGTTGGGACCACGGCAACCCAAGAGCCATTCCTTCAGGTACGGCCAACCATGCATGAGCTCCCGGACAAGTTCGCCGGGGCCCATGACGATATTGAATGATACCTGAGAGATTGCGACTCCTATTTCGCCTCCTTCAAGGTTTACTTCCCATATTCATCGATCAAAATCCAACTCATGTCTTCCCTACTGAAAGGCCCCGCCAAAGACTGGTGGGTGTACCGAGGACCAGACTTCTACGATGACAATGCCCAATGAGTCCGGTATCCGAATTGGAACGGGTACTGCGACCTCATCTGCTGCCAATTCTCAGACCCCGCCATCGAGCAACAGCACGAGAAAAGGATGAATGAAATCCGAATGGGAAGCGGGAACACCAACGACTTCTTCCAGGCCATAGAAATTCAGGCCAAGTTGGCGGGACTCCAACATGATGAGGGAGAACGAGGGAAGATGGTCCAAGCCATTAGATGGGGAATCCCGCAGAGCTATGCAAAAACCATCACGAACCAAGGCATTCGCACCCCCGAGACCTATCCCGAATGGAAGGAGCGTGTCTGCAAACTCTACATCGATTGTACCAAACAAACGATCTTTGAACAGACTCTGGGCTGCCCCGATGAGCGATGAACTGACCACCAACAAGGCAATAAGCCTGGACCATCAAACCAGAACCAAAGCCCCAGCAAGCCAGCTGGGGCCACAAGTTCGACGCCAGCCAAGCAGTCAGCCCAGGTCAAGACCACCACCAGGGATGCAGGGACCGGAAGATGGACCATGTACGGAGGGCAAGGACAAGCCATGGACATAGATGTCCTGCGAAGGGAGGGGAGATGTTACCACTGCAAGGAGAAGGGGCACATGTCGAAGGATTGCCCAAAGAGGAGGGAGTACAAGGACATTTGCTCACTAGTAGTAGTCGAGCAGGCGGAGCAGACCAAGCCGAAAACAGAATCGAAGATAGAGGAGGTAAAAGACTAGGTCATCAAGGGCTCAATTCCCCTTTGACGACCTCCTCCTCTCATACTGATGCGCTTTCTCGTCCTCCTGGTGGGGCTTATAACGTTTCTTTAGTTACATCTTCTGTATTATCTACCACGCATTCAAATATACCGATTACTACCACTTTTAACGTCCCCAGCATGACTAGCAAACCAGTACACCAAGAATCGAACCAATACACTGTCCTAGCACAACTGGACACTCTGGACTCAAGCGCCGACAAGGTTGAATCCTCAGATGCCAAACAGGGAAAAGACTCTTCGGAGTTGGCAGAGAGCCTCCCATTGAATTTGCCAGAACCCCTAATACAGGAACTGCCCACATGTGAACCCCTCGGGGGGAATGCCTCTGTGGGACTGGCTAAACAGAGCTTGAATACCCTCATGGGGAAAGGCTCTGGAAAGTGGCCCTATGAAGCTGCAGGAACCACAGGTAAGGGTTCCCGGAAGGCTCAAGCAGGACTGGAACAGAAACAAATGAAACACCGAGTTGGAAGTGGCGAGGCAACAGAGCACAACCCCACCTGACTGCTGGCGCCAGTAGGTAATGGCAGTCACGGTTCATGTGACAAGAACACGATGTTCATGGACCAGCCCCCCAACCCTCAAAGGGTTAGCCCTGGCATTCAGACCGGAAGTGGGCATCTCCACGATGCTACTTCGCCCAACTCCAATGAAGATGCACGACCGGCCAAGGACACCAAGAAAGCTGTAGGACCTGGACCCGCTAGTGCCCAGGTGGTAAAGAGGGGGCATGCTGTTACCATGGTAGAAGTTCCTGACGAGGAAGACGACACGGCATACCAACGATGGTTGGTGAAACAGCAGAAGGAAAGCGCCGCCCAGGAGAAGTCCGATGCCAAGTACTACCCCATCTGGGAGTCCCCCCTTCCATACCAGACACCCCCGACCCCTCCGCCTGACCGCTGGCTCAAACCCTTCGGTGCGGAATGGACCCTGCATGCCATCTGCGAAGCCCGCACCGACAGTGAAGCCAAGGCCGCCCTCCACTGCTGGGTCCACCAGGATCGAGTCGGCGACCTGATCAATGGACTAAAGCAAGGAGGCGAACCCGCGTTGGAAGAGCTGTATGAACTCCAACAGCCAATCCGCTACATCCGAGGGACCAAGTCAACTGGGCGAGACTTCACACTCAGCGTTCAGCTTGAAACCACCACAAACAACCAAGTCTTGACCGCCTGCACCCTCATAGACAGTGGCTGTACAGGCAGCTCCATAAATCGCTCCTATGTCCAGAGTCACCAGCTCGACACAAGGAAAGCCGCCGCTCCCATCCCTGTCTACAATGCCGATGGGACCCACAACAAGGCGGGAAACATCACTGAATTTGTAGAACTCTGCATTACTGTTGGAGGACACAGTGAACGTATCGACCTAGCGGTCACCAACCTATACCTCGGCCATGACTGGCTTAAATGCCATAACCCAGTCATCAACTGAAAAACGGGCACGATCATCTTTGGCCGCTGCCAGTGCACGAAAAACCCATTCCCACTCCCCGATGCAGATCCTGATGATCGATGGGATGAAGAACTTGAAGAGGGAGAAACCATTCTTGCTGTCAACATGCAGGAGGAACTCGTCATTCATGCTGTACACCACGCAAATGACCTAGCGGCCCAGGCCAATATGGACAAGCCGAAGAAAACCTTTGAAGAAATGGTACCCGAACACTACTGCTCATACCATGACTTGTTTTCGAAAGAAAACTTCAACGACCTTCCCAAACGAAAGCAGTGGGACCACGCCATTGAGCTCGTCCCAAATGCCAAATCCACGCTTGACTGCAAGGTTTATCCCTTGAACCGGAATGAGCAGGAACAATTGGACAAGCTCTTGGATGAGAACTTGGAATCTGGGCGAATTCACCCATCCAAGTCCCCCTTCGCATCCCCCTTCTTCTTTGTAAAAAAGAAGGACGATTCTCTCTGCCCCATCCAAGATTACCAAAAACTGAACGAAATGACAATCAAGAACCGATACCCACTTCCACTCATTTCAGAGCTCATTGACAAGCTCCAAGGCGCCAAATATTTCACCAAGCTCGACGTTCATTGGGGATACAACAACGTCCGAATCAAGGAGGGAGATGAAGAGAAGGCTGCATTCAGGACAAACCGAGGGCTCTTTGAACCCACGGTGATGTTCTTTGGCCTCACGAACTCCCCGGCCACCTTTCAGTGGATGATGAACGACATATTCAAGGACCTAATCGCCGAAGGAAAGGTCACCATTTACCTCGATGATATCCTGATCTTCACCAAAGGTCTAGACGAACATCGCTGAATCGTATGCCGTGTACTCCAACGCCTTCGAGAAAATAAACTGTTCCTCAAGGCAGAGAAGTGCGAGTTCGAAGTACTAGAAACCGAGTACCTGGGAGTGATCATCAGTGAAAACTCTGTATGAATGGATCAGGTTAAAGTTGCCGGGATCACTGAATGGCCAACACCTACCAAGAAAAAGGAGTTACAATCGTTCCTCGGATTCACCAACTTCTATCGAAAATTCATCCGCGACTACTCGAAGATTGTCCGACCACTCACCCAGCTTACCGGAAAAGCAGAATGGACGTGGGGGACCACCCAGAATCAGGCGTTCCAGCAGCTAAAGAAACAAATGGCAGAGGACGTTGTACTCGCCATCCCGACAGAGAAAGGCCGTTTCAAGGTGGAAGCTGACTCAAGTGATGGAGCTATCAGCACCATCCTTAGTCAACAGGAAGAAGGGAAGTGGCAACCAGTAGCATTCATGTCAAAAGCCCTCATGGTAATGGAATGGAACTATGAAATCTACAACAAAGAGCTGCTCGCCATCATGCTTGCGTTGTCCGAATGGCGGCATTACCTCATGGGCGCAGCTGAAGACATTGAAATCTGGACGGATCATCAAAACCTCCAGTATTTCCGAAAGCCCCAGAAATTGAACAGACACCAAGCATGATGGGTCACCGAGCTCACAGAGTACCACTTTGTCCTCCACCATCAACCTGGTGTCGCAAACAAGAAAGCTGACCTCCTCTCCCGATGAGATGATCATGACCAAGGCAAGGACAACAACGACAATGTTGTTGTCCTCCAACCAGAACACTTTAGAGCCCTTATCATGCCCACCACTGCGGAAGTACACTCAAAAGTCCAAAGGGCACTCCGACAAAAGGAAGACTGGGATCAAGGGATTGCGAACTCCCTTAACCACGAACGAGGGATTACCCAAAGAGATGGACTCCTATTCTACGATGGAAGAATCTATGTCCTGAAAGACCACGCCCTTCGAGGGGAGATCATCACCCAGAGCCATGACCACATCACCACCAGACACCCAGGCATCGAAAACACCAAGGAACTGGTCCAACGAGAGTACTGGTGGCCGAAGCTCAAGAAGGATGTAGAAGTATACGTCAAAGGCTGCAAAGCTTGCCAACGAGCCAAGACAAGCATGCAGGCAAAAGCTGCACCCCTTCATCCAAACACAATCCCGTCTGAGCCGTGGACCCATATATCAGTTGACATGGTCACCGGACTACCCAAATCCAAAGGCTATGATGCCCTTCTGGTCATTGTAGACCGATTCTCCAAAGCCATTATCCTGGTCCCCTGTAACATCGAACTCTTGGCCAAAGGATGGGCCAAGATACTCCAAGACCACGTATATGCAAAGCATGGCATGCCCTCGGTTGTCATCTCCAATCACGGTCCCCAATTTGTTTCAACATTCATGAAAGACCTATACCAAATCTTGGACATCATGCCAAATGCCTCCACCGCCTTCCACCCTCAGACCGATGGACAGACCGAGAGAGTCAACCAAGAGCTCGAAGGATATCTTTGTCTCTTTATTTCCTACCGACAAGACGACTGGAGCGACTGGTTGCCTATGGCAGAGTTCGCCCACAACAACCGAATTCACTCGGCCACTGGAAAGAGCCCGTTCATGGTACTCTATGGTCGTAACCCATGACTCGTACCCGATTCCGTTCAAACCTCTCCCTTCCTAAACCCAGCTGCTGGGACATTCACCACGACCATGGCAGAAGTCCACAAACAGACACAAATGGCCCTGCAGAAGGCAGCGGAACAAATGAAGGCCCAATATGACAAAAGGAAATGTCCTGCATCTGAGCATAAGGTCAGGGATCGGGTCTGGCTTGACGCCGCGAACCTCCACTTACTGCAACCCAAGAAAAAACTCGACGACAAATGAGTGGGGCCCTTCGTCATCCTCAAAAAGTCTGGAGCATCAGCATACAAGCTAAAACTCCCACCTCATTGGAAGATACACCCGCATTTCAACGAGAAACTATTATCCCCATACACTCCACCTTCCTTCCCAAATCAAGAGAATCCACCACCGCCTCCACCTGACCTCATTGACGATGAAGAACAATACGAAGTGGAGGAAGTACTTGATTCCTGAACCCATAAAATCAGAGGAAAGAAGGGACGAAAGGCACAAGATGCCGTGGACTACTTTGTCAAGTGGAAGGGATGGACCCGAGAACACAACTCATGGGTATGAGACACAGAGATGGGAAACGCTCAGGAAGCGATCCAAGACTATGAAGACAAGATCCAACAAACAGGACAGGTCAACATAGCCAAAATTGTAACCAAGGACCCTGCAACAGCTGTCACCATGATCCTCGACCATGAATACTGTGACAGCATCGTATATTATAAAGCCCAACGACAGGATGGACTCCAGAAATGGGTTAAAGACCCCGACAACGACCTATGGAAAAACCTTATAGATGAATATTGGAATAATGAACTTTCATGCCAACTTGACACCCCCGAGGACGAACCATGACAATTGGGACGATTGTCTTAAACAAGGGGGTAATGTTATGATTTTTCCACTTATCTTATCTTATCAAGCACTTATAGCCATCTTATCTTATCTCAAGCGCTTATCTATAGTCACCACGACCATAACAGACAATCTCAACGATGGTACTACAGCTCACAACTATCGCCTGACTACCTCGTTACTTTCTATTGTTCTCCGCACGATAGCCACGGCTACTGTTCTATTCTTAGTACCTCAGTTTTTCTATATAAGTAGTATAGCTCTCGCTGTATATCCCCAGCTTTGAGCTAAAGTTTATCTATACCACACTTTACTCTCACCACAAGAACTCGACTAAGAACTTAGTCCTTCTTCGCTGAGCTAAAGACACTCAAGTCATTCTCCAGTGATTGTCTGAATGCGAGACAGCCAGAGTCTAGACTCATCTATAGTCATGTGAAGTTCGGGTCTAACAGGCTCGCTCTGCCCTGTTCAAGACTACCGCAAACTGAATGAAATGATGATCAAGAATCGCTACCCACTACCCCTCATCTCAGAGCTCATTGACAAGCTCCAAGGTGCCAAGTATTTCACCAAGCTGGACGTTCATTGGGGATACAACAACATCTGAATCAAAGAAGGAGATGAGGAAAAAGCCGCATTCAGGATGAACCATGGACTCTTTGAACCCACAGTAATGTTCTTTGGCCTCACAAACTTGCCCGCCACATTCCAGTGGATGATGAACAACATATTCAAAGACCTGATCGCGGAGGGCAAAGTCACTATCTACCTTGATGACATCCTCATCTTCACCAAGGACCTTGATGAACATCGCTGAATCATACAACGCCTACGAGAAAACAAGTTGTTCCTAAAGGTGGAGAAGTGCAAGTTCGAAGTACTAGAGACGGAGTACCTGGGAGTCATTATAAGCCAAAACTCAGTACGCATGGACCAAGTCAAGGTCGCCAGAATCACGGAATGGCCAATGCCCACCAAAAAGAAAGAGTTACAGTCATTTCTTGGATTCACCAACTTTTATTGCAAATTCATCCGCGACTACTCGAAGATCATCTGACTGCTCACTCAGCTCACTGGAAATGCGGAGTGGATGTGGGGAACTGCCCAAAACCAGGTGTTCTAGCAGCTGAAGAAACAGATGGCCGAGGACGTTGTTCTCACCATCCTGACAGAGAAAGGCTGCTTCAAGGTGGAAGCCAACTCAAGCGATGGAGCCATCGGGGCAGTCCTCAGTCAACAACAGGAGGGGAAATGGTGACCAGTAGCATTCATGTCCAAGGCCCTCACTGTGACAGAATGGAATTATGAGATCTACAACAAGGAGCTGCTCGCAATTATGCTCGCCTTGTCAGAATGGCGCCACTATCTTATGGGAGCTGCTGAAGACATCGAGATCTGGACAGACCATCAGAACCTCCAGTATTTCTGTAAACCGCAGAAGCTAAACCGATGCCAGGCATGCTGGGTAACTGAACTCGCAGAGTACCACTTTGCCCTTCATCATCAACCCGGCATCACCAACAAAAAGGCTGACCTCCTCTCCCAATGAGATGACCACGACCAAGGTAAGGATAACAATGACAACATTATCGTTCTTCAGCTGGAGCATTTTCGGGCCCTCATTATGCCGACTAATACCGAGGTACATTCGAAGGTCAAAGATGCACTCCGCCGCAAGGAAGACTGGGATCAAGGGATAGCAAACTCCCTCAATCATGAATGCAGCATTACAGAAAAAGATGGGCTTCTATTCTATGATGGGCGGGTCTACGTTCTGAAAGACCATGCCCTCTGAGGAGAGATAATCGCCCAGAGCCATGACCACATTACTGCCGGACACCCAGGCATCGAGAAGACCAAAGAACTCGTCCAACGAGAATACTGGTGGCTGAAGCTCAAGAAGGATGTAGAACTATACATCAAAGGCTGTGAAGCTTGCCAATGTGCAAAAACAAGCACACAAGCTAAGGCCGCCCCCCTTCACCCAAACACGATCCCGTCCGAACCATGGACCCATATCTCAGTCGACATGGTTACAGGACTACTGGAATCCAAGGGCTATGATGCCCTTCTTGTCATCGTTGACTGTTTCTCCAAAGCCATCATCCTAGTCCCCTGCAATGTAGAACTCTCTGCTGAAGGATGGGCCCGGATACTCAGAGATCATGTCTACCCAAAGCATGGCATGCCCTCTGTCGTCATCTCTGATCGAGGACCCCAATTTGTATCTGCATTCATGAAAGACCTCTACCAAATGCTGGATATTGCTCCCAATGCATCCACTGCCTTCCATCCTCAAACAGATGGACAGACCGAATGGGTTAACCAAGAACTCGAGGGACACCTTTGTCTCTTCATTTCCTACCAACAAACCGACTGGAGCGACTGGCTCCCCATTGCTGAGTTCACCCACAACAACTGAGTTCACTCTGCCACTGGCAAAAGCCCGTTCATGATCCTCTATGGCCGAAACCCATGCCTTGTACCCGACTCTGTCTGAACCGCTCCATTCCAGAATCCAGCTGCTGAGACCTTCACCATGACCATGGCAGAAGTTCACAAGCAGACCCAGATGGCCCTACAGAAAGCTGTGGAGCAAATGAAAGTCCAGTACGACAAAAGGAAACGCCCAGCAACTGAGTATAAGGTTGGAGACCAGGTTTGGCTTGATGCTGCAAACCTTCACCTATCACGACCCAAGAAAAAGCTTGACGACAAACGAGTCGGACCCTTCTGAATCCTCAAAAAGGCAGGAGCATCGGCATACAAACTGAAGCTTCCACCACACTGGAAAATACACCTGCATTTCAACGAAAAACTCCTATCCCTGTACACCCTGCCTTCCTTCCCGAATCAGCAGACACCACCACCACCTCCACCCGACCTCATTGACGATGAAGAATGATATGAAGT
This sequence comes from Armillaria mellea, assembly GCA_030407055.1. Lineage (NCBI taxonomy): Eukaryota > Fungi > Basidiomycota > Agaricomycetes > Agaricales > Physalacriaceae > Armillaria > Armillaria mellea. The sequence continues at coordinate 34,717 of JAUDZF010000147.1, forward strand.
GGAGGAAGTACTTGATTCCAGAACCCGCCAAATCAGAGGAAAGAAGGGGCAAAAAGCACAGGATGCTGTAGACTACTTTGTCAAATGGAAAGGATGGACCTGAGAGCATAACTCATGGGTATGAGACACAGAGATGGACAATGCTCAGGAAGCAATCCAAGACTATGAAGACAAGATCCAACAAACAGGACAAGTCGACATAGCCAAAATCGTAACCAATGACCCTGCCAAAGCCATCACCATGATTCTCGACCACGAATACCGTGACAGCATTGTCTATTATAAGGCCCAATGACAGGATGGACTACAGAAATGGGTCAAAAACCCTGACAATGACCTATGGAAGGACCTTATAGATGAGTATTGGAATAATGAACTATTGCACCAACTTGACACCCCCAAGGACAAGCCATGACAATCGGGACAATTGTCTTAAATGAGGGGGTAATGTTACAATTTTCCCACTCATCTTATCTTATCAAGTGCTTATCGCTATCTCATCTTATCTCAAGTGCTTACTCACCATTACCATGACCATAACAGGCATTCTCAACAATTATACTATGGCTTACGACTATCGCCTAGCTACCTCGTTGTTCTCTATTGTTCTCTGAATGACAACCATGGTTATCATTCTATTCTTAGTACTCTAGTTTCCCTATATAAGTAGTGTAGCTCTCACTGTATATCCCCAGCTTCGAGCTAAAGTGATCATGCCAATAGAAGAGAGAATGAATGCATGCTGATGGTGTCCGCAGGGTGCATGGGCTTGGTGAAGCTATTAGCAACATCACCCTTGGGTCGAAGCCCTAAGATAGATTACGGACGGAGTCCATGGGATGAGGATGAGTAGGATCAAGACAAAGTCAATGGAGTCGGAGTCCATGGACTTGTAGCAAGAGATAGATTAGGCTTGAAGGCCAAAGTGAGAACAAGAGTATTGGGCTAAACCAAGTTGATATTCGAACTGAGGTATGTACAAGTAATTCTACAGTTTATATACTAGAGCAGAGTCCATGGATCAGACTCTAGAATGTTATGGACATGGCTAGAAGATAATAAGTCTGGAATATTCTGTATCTAGAGGAGTCAAGGATTCTGTGGAATCTGATATAACACCTACTCGGTACTGTAATGGATTCTAGGTGTGATAAATGAATATGTGAAATTAGTAGGTGAAATAGAGGTGAGATATGAAATAGAAACTGGGGTTCAGAATCTGACAGGATCCGATAAGTAGGCTGGGGCCATTGGAGTTGGCTAAGGTTGATGTCTGTCGGGGTCCATGGCATGCTTGTTACAGTATCCCCCCCCTTAGTGTTCTTGCCCTCAAGAGCGCAGATCCTGATGACCGAGTGGGATGTGTGGAATTTGGTGCAGGAGTGTCACATGATTTTTACCTCTTGATCTTAAACCACCACTATCCCCAAATCCTAAGTCCCTCCTCGTTACCTTTGTCAATGTCTGCTATCTACCACCAGTCTGCAACCCCGGAGCCATATGTTGCACTGCCTACCCTGAACGATATTGAGGTCAACAAGCTGTCGGTGTTCTATGCTGACAGGGATGCTGAGGAGGAATCCTATTGGGCCACCGTGGAGACCCACAATGTTTGGAAGGTAGCAAAGTTGAAGGCGGAAAAAGCCGTGGAGGCCGCAGAAGCCGCAAAGAAGAAAGCTGATGATAGAGCAAAAAAGTTGGCTTTGTTGAAGGCAGAGAAGAAGAGGAAAGAGGCAGAGGCTGCAGAGGCCAAGCGACTTGATGATGAGAGGAAGGCCAAGGAGGCCAAGGAGGAGAAAGAGAGGCAGAGGTTGAGGGAGTTGGAGACAAAGAAGCTGACAGTGTCAGAGGCTGTGGGGGATGAAGGTGATGAGGGTACTGGCAGAGAGGAGGGGGATCTGAAGGCAAAAGTGAGGAAGGATTTGCTGGAGAAGCGGAGGAAAGTAAAGGGTAAGGGGAAGGTGGTGTTGGCTGTCGCGGGCACCAAGAGGAAGTTGAAATTGAAGGTGTATGTGCCAGAGAGTAAAGAGGAGGAATCTGCAGGGCCATCGGAGCATCCTGTGAAAAGGGTCAGGGCAGATCCTAGCCCTAGTAAGGGGGGCATTGAGTATCAAGGCAAAGGTGAGTGTCTGTTGGCATCCACAGTTTTCACTAACTTGGAGTTTTTTAGGAAAGTGTGGGTGATGCCGGGCAGATGGGGCCCGATGTTTTCTGGTGGAGGCGGGATGGTCTTGCGAGCATTGCAAGATTTGCAAGGCAAAATGCATCTTTTCGGATGAGGTGGAGTCCATGGCTCTTGAAGATATTGTGGAATTACTTCAAGGTCTTCATAGACGAATGGACATGCTGGAGCAGAGAATGGAGAGGATGGAGGGCGAGTTGAGGGCCATCGGAGGCCAGGTGGATGATTTGGTGGACGATTTCCACCTGGGGGATGTGATTGAGTATCCTAACGATTTCATTCTGTCGGCGTCCTCAGATGAATGGGTGACTTCGAGTGCAGAGTTGAGGGACTTGCAGGGTGCCAACCCCGAGGCTCTCTGTCGGGCCATGACCTTGCAATTGGATCAAGATGTAGCTCAAGTGTGGCATGCAAGAGTCATGTCCGTGGAGTCCTTCAATGGTCGCAATCCTTTTGAGTTGGCCAATATGGAGCTATGGCACAGAAGCCGCAGGCAGGAGGCTTTGGCAGCAGCTATTGCTGCAAGCCAGAAATTTTGGAAAGCTTGTAAGGAGTTTTATTGTGCCAGGGGCCATCGGTCAGAGTGGGCGCTGTGGAAGGAGTTTTTGAAAGGTAGTGAGGAGCTTATCATGGAGGATTCAGATGGGGAGATGGAGCCAGAGGAGGTCAGGGAGGAGATGAAGCCAGGCTTGGGTTCTGTCGGCATTGCGGATTTAGATGAATTGGAGTATGAGGGAGAAAAACCTGAGGAATCCGTGACGGCCTGAAGATCCTGGCCTAGTAATATACAATTTTTTGATGTAGATAGATAGAGTACCATGCCTGAGGGCAAAAAAGTAAATAAATTTTCTTGATGGTTGAACTATAGTGATGAAAGGAAGAGTTGAAGCCAAAAAATAGTCTGACGGATTCTGTTCCTGATTAGGAAGTGAATTTGCAATAGTTTTCCAGAATCAGATTTGAAATTGGGGAATCAGAATCTGATGGAGGCCGATGGGCAATGAATCAAGAAGGGATAGGCATAGGCTTGGATGTAGCCTTGCGAATGGTGACCTTGGAGAGTGGTCCTGGTTTGTCTGGGTATCGATGGTGGAAGTCTTCAATGTAGTCTTCTGCAGAGAATTTGGTGGCAGGAATCCAAGCGAATTCTTCATCAGTACCTTCATAACCCAACCATTGAACGCGATAGAGAAGGGGGCATCGGAACCGATGGTTGAGTTTAGAATCGAGAATTTGTGCAATTTCGTACTGTTCTTCACCATCAACTTCAACTGGAGGTGGAGGTGGTTGGGTACAATTAGGAATGGTATTGGTTTCCATGGGTTCCAATTGAGAGACATGGAATACAGGATGAATGGAACAGAGATCCATGGGAAGCTTGAGAGTGAAGGAATGGGATCCAGGCTGAGCGATGATATTGAACGGTCCAAGGAATTTCTCGGAGAATTTCGCAGTAGGGTGAGTAGTCCTGATGTGCTTAGCACTAAGGTAGACTTTATCACCTACTTTGAAATCTGGGGCTGGAGACCATCGCTTGTCGGCTTGGAATTTGTAGTGAGACTGAGCAAGAGTGATTTCATCACATAGGAATTGGTGAAGATCATCGAGGTTGACTATGCAATCACGGGCCCAAGTGGAGGCGATATCATGTTCAGGGTATACCATGATGTTAGGATGGTATCCCTTATTAGCGAAGAATGGAGAGATTCTGGTGGAAGTGTTAGGAGCATTGTTGTATGTGAATTTGGCAATGTGTAGTAAGGTATCCCAATTGTCTTGTTGGTAAGAACAATAGATATGAATGTACTGTTCAAGGGTTTGGTTAGCACATTCAGTCTGTCTGTCCGCTTCTGGGTGATAACCAGAAGTAAAGTGAAGCTCCATGTCGAGGGCTTTTGCAAGGGCACGAGTGAATTGGGAGACAAATTCGGAGCCGCGGTCAGAAGTAATGTGATTAGGAACACCATGTTTGGAAAATACATGGGTAACGAATAGTTGGGCGAGTTCCACAGAGTTAATGGTATCATGAGTGGGAATGAAAATGGCTTGTTTGCTTGCATGGTCAATGATGACCAGAATAGTGGTGAATCCATCAGACTCCAGGAGTTGTTCAATGAAATCCATGGAGATGGAATCCCACAGATGCTCTGGTACAGGCAAGGGTTTGAGTAAGCCAAAAGGGCGGTGTCTAGGTGTTTTGTTACGACCACAAGTAGTGCAGGATTTGACGTAGTGGCGAACAAATTCACGCATTTGTGGCCAGGTATAATTCCATCGGACTAGTTTGAGTGTCCGATTTTGACCGAAATGACCTGCCAAGATATGGTCATGATTGTTTTGTAGGACATGAAGATGGAGGTCCACGGAGTCTGGGACATAAATGCGATTGTCAAGACAGAGTATTCCTGACTTGTCCATGGACCACCAGGAGGAATTGGAAGGGGAAGAAGCAAGATGAAAACCTTTGGTTGCCATGGAGTCCGCAGGCTGTGCTTGTTTGATATCTGAATGTAACTGATCAACATCCATAATAGCACTAGTGCGGAGTATGGGACCTTCAAGAAAAGTAGCACAGAGAGAAGCAGAGAGTTGTTCTTGAGTAAATACAGGTCGGAAATTATGAGGATTGACTTGAGCATATTGACTATCCCCCTCTTTAGGGTAGACATCCCATTGTCTAGTGAGTGCATCTGGTTTCCCACCAAGTCTACCCGGTCAGAACCAGATTACTAGGTTGAACTGAGAAAGGTATTCAGACCAATGGACTTGTCATCTGGTAAGGATCTTGGTAGTAGAGAAATACTCAAGATTCTTATGGTCAGTAACGACATTGATGGATTCCGCGGAGCCTTCAAGGTAATGATGCCAATATTTAAAGGCTTCAAAGATGGCTAGAAGCTCTTTATCATGGGTATCGTAGTTAAGCTCAGCTCTGTGGAGACTGTGGGACAAGAAGGAAATAGGATGGATCTCACCATCCTCAAGGTAAATAGAGAGGATGGTGGCAATAGCATAGTCGGAAGCGTCGGTTTCCACAACAAGTTGACGGTCGGGAATCCAGTGGGTAAGGATAGGGGTGTGAGTGAAAGCCTGTTTCAGCTCATTGAATGTGGCTAAGCACTTGTTGTCAAAATTCCATGGAATACCTTTGCATGTAAGACATGTTAAGGGCAACACAATCTCACTGTATTCATGGATAAAACAGTAGTAGAAATTAGCGAAACCAAGAAATGATTGGATATCTTTGACCTTCCACAGGACCGGCCAGTCCACAATGGCTTTAACTTTGTCTTCAGCCATGCGTAAGCCTTCAGGAGAGAGGATGTAGCCTAGGTATTCCATGGAATCCTGATGAAATTTGCATTTGGAACCTTTGCAGTAGAGTCCATTGGCTCGGAGTCTGCATAGGACCTCACGAACGTGTTTTCAGTGTTCTGTGGGATCGTCGGAGTAGATGAGGATATCGTCAAGGTAGACAACAATGGAAATGTCAAGCATATTGGAAAAGATGTCATTGACAAAGCATTGGAAGGCCACGGGAGCATTGGTAAGACCAAATGGCATAACATGCCATTCAAAAGAACCATAGTGGGTGCAGAATGCGGTTTTCCATTCATCTCCTTCGGCAATACGGACTAGATGGTAGGCGTGGCAGAGGTCGAGTTTAGTATACAAGCGCACGGAACGCATGGAGTCAAGAAGGTCAGAAATGAGAGGAAGTGGGTATCTGTCTTTTTTCATGATCTTATTCAGACCACGGAAATCGACACAGAGTTGGAGTTCACCAGTCTTCTTTTTGACAAAGAGTACCGGAGCTCTGTGGGGAGAGCATGTAGAGGAAATAAAGCCATTGCAAACATTATCGTCAATAAATTTGCATAAGGCTTTGAGTTCGGATTCCGAGAGGGAATAGATAGGACCAAGCGGAGGTGAAGTACCTTCCTCAAGGTTGATCTTGAGATCGTAAGGGCAATGCTCAGGGAGTTTCTCAGAGAGGGAGTCACTGAATACATCGGCAAAGTCATGATATTTGTCAGGCACTTCAGATAGATCCGGTGGAACCATGGAAGCAGCCTGGCCACTAACACTTGGCAGAGAAGGTTGGAGTGTGAACTGTTGTGCACCCTCCTCTGCGCAAGCTCGTATGAAAGCAGCCATGGAAATAATAGAGATCTTGGGTGCCGCTGATGCAGCAAATGAGGGAATGGAAGGGTAGGAATAGATAGGCTCATAAGGCAGTGGAGTTTGTCAGGATCTCGAAGGAGGTTTGGAGGATGGGACAGGACCTGAAGGGTCCATGTGAGCTGAGACCGGAGGGTTGGCAGCCATGGGAACATCTGAGGCAAGACCGGAAGGGTCTATGCAAGCTTGGGCTGAAGCACCAGAAGCCACAAAGGAAGATGCATCAGATAACTTTGAACAGAAAGTGATACTGTGTTCTACCCAGTCAATCAACAGATTGTAGTGGGAGAGCCAGTTGTATCCCAGGACAATATTACAGGATGAATCGAGAGGTGTGACGTAGAAGTCGATGGGAATAATATCTCCTGATGGAAATCGTACAGTGAGAGTAATGGATTGGGAAATGTGAGATCCAGCAGAGCTGTCAAGAAGCCGAAGTTGGACAGGAGGGATGGATTTGGTAGGGAGATCATGGTCCTCAACAAATTTCGAGTCAATGAAACAATGGCTAGAACCAGAATCAATGAGTGCTAGAAAATGAAGGATGATAGATATGGAACTGCCGTCGGGCTCCAATCCAGAGCCAACTTTGGAAGACAAGGATACAGTGAGTGAATGATTGGAAAGAGCAGCAGCATTGAGGGTGATGATCTCCGTGGTGCAATGACAGTCAATGCAACCCTGTCCTTGCATGGAGGAAGCAGGGCTGCTCTCTATTTTTCCAACTCTGACAGAGTTGAATCAGTAGATGCGGGAGGTTCAGAAACCTCAGTAGCATGGCCACGGGTGGAAGCCATGGCCTTGCGCTTGTTGCAGTCCTTGGTCTTGTGCTTGCTACCACAAAACATGCACAGGTTGTTCGTGTGGCGGTGTTCCTTTTCCTTGGGCATGAGCTTGCCATCCTTGCCTAGCTTGTCAGCATAGGGTTTCTTGGCAGTGCCAGAGGAATTGGAGGAAGCGGTGTTGAGCCTAGACTTCTGTGGCAACGGCAACACCCAAAACTCCGAGAGAGCTAAGGAAATATGTGTGCAATCACAGTAATCAAGGCTATGTGTTTGTGCGAGTGGTTCAGTGCACCTCTGTGCAGTCAATTCCTCTAGACCCAGGTATACACTTTGACTATACAGTCTGGAAGTAGTACCCTTTAGCAGTCGAGTACTAAGAGGCTCAGGCTGTAAGCCAAGGGGATCTCGATAAATGAGATTAAATGGAATCTGGTATGATACAGATACCAAGAAACCGTGCTAGATGCTCGGAACTGATCTAGAAAACGTAAAACCGATCTGGTAAACATGAGACTGGCCTAATAAACTTTTGGGCAATCAAATAAATGTGAGGAGAATTGAATAGATGTTTATACAATTGAATAAACGTTTGGAGAGTCGAATAAACATGTGGAGAACTGAATAAATGTGTGGGGGACTGAATAAACGTGTGGAGAACTGAATAAACATGTGCGGGCTTGAAACGGAAAGGTACTGGACAGAAATATGATAACTGAGTGTCATGGCAATACTGCACAGCAACTGGGGACAATGACAATGACATGGGTGAACAATGCGGAGCTGGGCCTTCATGGAGGCAATAATACCCTATACTGGTGTGGGCAATGGATACGACAACGATGTAGAAGGTGAAGACGATAAAACAATCCTATCTGGTGAAATTGAAACGATGTTGCAGCATTAAAAGACAAAAGCAAGTTATCGGAGCAAGAATCCGTGTATTGGTGGTAATTAACACATCCAATAACGTTGAGACTATAGCAAGCAATGGGGGATAACCTGGAGCGAAAGAACTCTCCTCTCTCCTCTGTAGAATATGAGTTTTTATACTAAAAGTTCAGTTTTATAAATAGAAAAGATATCTAAGCATTGGTAAAGCTGTAAGTCATTGGATTAGTAAATCCGTAGTAAATAGAAGAAGTTTTCGTCAGCTGAGACATAACAGCTTGTCTGTATTGCTGTGTCTGGATGGGAAACCATGTGGAAGTGGAGAATAATGAGTAAACAGCTAGGTGCTGTTTAACTGCAGACTGTGAGGGTATGGTACATGTTCTGAGGTTGATAAATGGATATAAGCTGCTGTGAAGACTTGGCAAAGTAACAGCCTGAGTAACCGCAGTCTGGAGTATCTGTATTGGGTCAATATCTTTGATGGAGGAGTGCAGGGTCTAAATGATGTCACTATGATCGAGGAATCAAGGGGCACATCAATTTGGGTGCCTAGGACTGATGCGGCAACTCCATTTTGGGTACGATCGTCAATGAAAGGTGTATTGCCATGATCGTTCACGGAAATATGGAGAATAAACATGAACGGAAGGGTATTAACATGGTTTGCTGATTTATAACCGTGGTATATCACAGTTATTGAAGGATATCGAAGGGTGTAGCATATAATCGAAGGTTGGGGCATTAAATCGAGTGCGGCAATATAGGATAAGGAAGATGGGAGTTGAATCTGTTATTATTGGGTAGTCGATGGATAAATCCACGAATTCTGAGCATACAGAGCCTGGAGGCTCATCAGCGGATGAAGGGAAACCCGCGGAGCCTGAGTTAGAGGACCTTGGCACTGTGGAATTGTATGAAGAGCTCAAGTTAGAACCTGAACCCTTAGGTTTGGAAGAGGAGGAGGTGGATGAGGGTTTATCATGGTTTTCACATGCAATTTCGGTCTTCCAAGTCCAATACCACATGTTGAGTTCCTGTGCTGGAGTCCGCATGTCATGGAGGTTATTAGGCTTACCATGGTGAGCCATATCATCCTTAATCCAGGTACAAAGTCCACAGTAGAAAGCATGGCAGAGGGAATTGTCACCATAGCCTATGACGGCAGCATGCTGGTTGAACCGGACTATATACTTCATAATCCGGTCTCCGTTGCACATGTGAAGATTTTCAAGTTCATCTTCAGCATCTCCGATGGCGTCAAATGGACCAAAGTTAGTCCGGAGTTCCGAAAGGAAAGCAGCATAGGAGTATGCCCAAGCAGGAGGGTTGGTGTGGTTGGGATTGAGGATATCTGGTTCGAACCAGTTGAGGGCCACACTGGAGAGGAAGGAGATGGCGTAGTTGACTTTAGCGGTTTCCACATGGAAAGCATCTGGCCTGTCATTAAAGTTCAACTGGAGGGAAACGATGAACGCCTTCAATTTCCATGGGTCCGAGCCATCGAAGACATCAGGTTCCTTGACTTTGGTATGGACTGGCTGCGGGGTAGGGTTGTTTACCTGATTGCTGAGACCTCGGAGGAGATTTATGAAGTCGAGCATCAGGTGGGCATCATTATTGTTAGGAGTAGGGGGATTACCACCAGGTCCTCCGGGGCTGCCTGGATTAGGTGGACCACCAGAAGGGCGATTGGGACCCCACGACTGGCGCTGGTTGCGATTGCTAGGGGTGTCGGGTTCATCATTGGAGTTGTCATTGTTGTTGCCGTTGTCTCCTTCATCAACAGGGAAGAGAGACTTAGGTCGAGTGACCGGAGTCCACAGAGGGTTGTTCCAATATTTGCCCCAGCCATTGGAAACAGCATGGTCGGCGACAAATGGATTTGGAGTCATGGTATCCAATTGACGAGCAGTAAAACCGCTGTGCATGTAGGTTTCCCTACGGGAGTGATGGGAGGTAGCAGAGTCCATGCCAAAGAGATTAGAGTCTCCTTTGGACATGGAGGCAGGAATATCATTCATGGTGAAACGAGGTGGGATCGTGTCCAGGGTGGACTGTTCAGTATGGGGTGGTTGTGTGGTTGTGCTAGACATGCCTAAAAATTTCAACTCAAGAGTTTGAGTTCGAATATACTGTTAGGATTGTGCCAATAGAAGAGAGAATGAATGCACACCAATGGTGTCCGTGGGGTGCGTGGGCTTGGTGAAGCTATTAGCAACATCACCCTTGGGTCGAAGCCCTAAGATAGATTATGGATGGAGTCTGTGGGATGAGGACGAGTAGGATCAAGACAAAGTCAATGGAGTCGGAGTCCATGGACTTGTAGCAAGAGATAGATTAGGCTTGAAGGCCAAAGTGAGAACAAGAGTATTGGGCTAAACCAAGTTGATATTCGAACTGAGGTATGTACAAGTAATTCTACAGTTTATATACTAGAGTGGAGTCCATGGATCGGACTCTAGAATGTTATGGACGTGGCTAGAAGATAATAAGTCTGGAATATTCTGTATCTAGAGGAGTCGAGGATTCCATGGAATCTGATATAACACCTACTCAGTACCGTAACGGATTCTAGGTGTGATAAATGAATATGTGAAATTAGTAGGTGAAATAGAGGTGAGATATGAAATAGAAACTGGGGTTCAGAATCCAACGGGATCTGATAAGTAGGTTGGGGCCATTGGAGTTGGCTAAGGTTGATGTCCGTCGGGGTCCGCAGCATGCTCATTACATAAAGTTTATCTATACCACACTTTACTCTCACCACAGAACTCGACTAAAGAACTTAGTCCTTCTTCACTGAGCTACAGACGTCAAGTCATTCTTCCAGTGATTGTCCAAACATGAGACAGCTGAAGTCTAGACCTGTCTATAGTCACATGAAGTTCAGGTCTAACAAAATCTCCCCAAAAGCTCCCTTCTTTGCAGATTTTTGGACATGAAATACCCAGTGTATTGAACAGAAAACTGGATTGCCCACCTCCATAATACTATATTATACATGGTATAATACATGGACATGTGATCAGGAAATATTCAATTTTTGAAAAAAAAAAAAAAAAAAAAAAAAAAAAAAAATCAGAGCTTTTTTCCAGGATTTTTCCTGATGTTCTGGGATATTTTGGGTTGATCATGTACTCAACTCTGCTTGTGCATGAATCTTTTCAGAAAGATGTTTTCACTTGCAATCATCTTGGTATGTCTTGTTTGCAATTGTACAATAAATGATGGACTCATCATCCTATTCATCTTGTCACACAGGTCAAATAAATAGCCTATCCTTCACAGTCCAAATGGCACAATTCCAGAAGCCCATTATACCAGAAGTTTCATATTTGAATCATGTTCTCCTCGAACAGATGTCACTGCATGGAGAATCTTATATTTTAGTTTAAAATATTGGATTCTATAACTATTTATTTTTGTCAACTTTTAAGCTTAAATATTAAAACATTATTCTAAATATTTTTTACAATATTCTTGATTTTTGGAAGAAAAAAAATATTGGAAATTTCCCAAATATCACAAATATATTGAAAATTTTTGCAAATTATATTAGGGTAAAATATTGGAAAAATAAATAGTTATAGAATCCAATATTTTAAACTAAAATATAAGATTCTCCATGCAGTGTGTAGGAAGTGGAGGTGAAGCAAACCTAGTCAGGGGAGGTGATGGTGGAGTCACTGTTGTCACTGGGAGGTGGACATGGTAGTGTCATTGTCAGCAACTGGAATTGACAGAAGTATGTGACCATCTCCACGCTGGGCCTATCAATGATGTTTTACATCCTTCATCTACCCAAGCATGGTCATGGTGTCTAGAACAAAAGTGCACCCTGAAACAAGCATGTTGGGGTGGGTGTTCATTGTGATGTCCAGTGGTACTGTTGGATCTGTCATGTTATCACCTCCGATCCTGCACCATTTTGGATCATATTTTCTTCATGAGATGACAGATGATGGGAGAGCCAGATATTAATGGGCTGGCCAGCTCTTCCCATTCATTTGTGGGTGAGTTGTTTTGGGGTGGCAGAAAAGGCATCTTCCAGCCTTGGCCACTATTAGAACAGGTCAAAAAAGGGTGACATATGGTATTCAATGGCAGACTAACCAAGCAGGTGCAGTTATCCTGCTTCTCACTAGACTCATCCTACTGCTGTCAGCAGGATTCGGGACTGGGCGAATTCCCTTTCAGTACAGCTCAGATGTCTGTACTGCTGTTTGTAGTTCGAAGGGGTCAAGCACGAATGCTATGGTCAAATCAAATCTAGTTGCTAGGATGGTAGTTTGAGATGTGGTGGTAGAAAATAGAGGGTATAGGTAGTAGGTAGTATGTGTGGGTGTTATGTGAAAGGGGATAATTGTGTTCGGAATTGGTAAGTTGTCATAGTCAGCAATGAGGATGTGGGTTTGGAGTCAAGGATAGCTATTGTAGTGTATGTGAGTGCAGAATAGGTAACAATGCTGGTATTTGAGAGGTGGTTGAGAATAGCTATTTGTTGTGGGAATAGTTGGGAATGAGAATATTGCTGATATCTGAGAATAGTAATTTTGTGGATGGGAGTAATACTGATATTTGATCAGTGGTCAAGAATAGCTGTTTCAAGGTGTGTGTGTGTTCCAGGAAGGTAATAGTGCTGGTTATTGAGAATAACAGTTGGATGTGTGTGTGTGTGTGGAAACAAGGCTGGTAATAGTGCTGGTAGTCAAGAATGGTAATGGTGCTGGTGTTCTGAGAATGGTAATATCAAGATTGGAATAGTGTGGCTGTTTGGGAGATGGCTAAGAATAACTGTTTCAAGTGCGTGTGGATCCGAGAATGGTAAATTGTAATAGAGCTGGTGTTTGAGAGTGGTAATATCGAGAATGGAATGGTGTGGTGTTTGGTAATGGTCAAGAATAGCTGTTTGGAGTGCTTGTGGATCCGAGAATGATATAGTATTGGAATTCGAGAGTGGTAATATCGAGAATGAGAATAAGGCTTGAGAGAAAAGTTAAGTTCTTGTCATCTTTGTAAGGCTTGAAATATTCAGGTCTTGAAATTTGGTGTGGTGTGTAATCTGTGGTGTAATCGTCGTCGTTTTTCTTTCCTACTTCTACTTCACATATTTTACTATTCTACTGTTTGTCCTATGATTTGTACAATCCAGTGTTCGGCTGTGTCAATCCAGTGCTGTTTACACTGGTTTCATCCTGTGCATGCTGGTTTCATCCATGCAGACAGGTTTCCTCCTGCACAAACAAGTTTCATCCTGTGTTTTTACACTGCCTTCAGTCCAAGAATATGCTAGCCTAATCCTATGCACTATTTCTCCCCTATTTCCCTACTATGTCTGGTTCCAGCCTGACACTGCAAGCCCGTGGCAGTTCCTCATCATCAACAGGGACCCTTTCACCATATGTGAATCTTGTCCTGTTACCTTGAGTATAAATCCAGTGTTTCAAAGTCCATAGTGCACCTGTGCACCCTTTATTTCCACTTTTCTTTATGAGAACCCTCCCTAGAACCCTGCAGGGTTATGTAAATTCTTGACAGAAAGTGATAGTCTCAAATAATGTTGTACAGCCATCACCTGGAACTGCTTCCTATTAAGCATGGGAATTTTTTGTCAGAGTCACTCACTTTCAGCATATTCAGCAGCCATCTTGCCCTCAGTCCTATCCACTTTGGGGAAGTAGCTGTGATATCCTGCACCATAGCTCTTCAGATCCACCTATACCAACACTTCTGCTCCAGAGCTGTTTATTTGATGACCAGATTGTAGCTCATTC
>JAUDZF010000148.1:0-48205 GCA_030407055.1 Armillaria mellea
AGACTCAGGATGAAGTCCACAGAAGGTCGTTACTTCGTCCTCGGAACGTCCCTAGCCAATGGCTCGAGTCGTCAGTAAGTGGGGTAGTGGAGCGGTATCGACGGCCAAGTGCAATGTCATTCGTAACATCACCCACAGCGATCCCGCCTCACATGCGGCGAGACAGCGACGTTTCAAAGGCGCGTAGTCTTTACGACGAAACAGATGCCGTGCCGAACAGTGGTAAAGATCCTTTTGTTGGCGAGATGAACAGGAAACGGTCATCTGTGGCGAGGATTAAGGGTGTTGGGAAGGTGAACAGGAGATACACCCCGACGCCTGTTTGGGGGGAAACAAGAGGCAGCATTTATATCGAGCCAATCATGATTCCTCCCAAGGCAGCTGGGATTTCTAATGTACAGATCATTCAAGGGGACGAAGGAGACGAGAGGGACTTTGCCACTGCTAGTACTAGCGGAGTGTACGGATAATTCGTCATTTTAAGGGATGCAGTCCTCGACACACTGTGTCTTCGTATTCGTGTTGGGTCGTGTGGAAATAAAGGCCCTTATCGCCAATAAGCTATAGTAGTCCTGTGACAGCACCTTCATATATGTCGACAGCTTGCGTCATACAGGATGGGTATGGCGGAGGTTTCAATGTTTGATCGGAGCGCCGAACGGAAGCGCCGCGGATTTTGGCTTTGACTCATCTCATCGAACTTGATCCACCGGCATGTTCGACTTTATTTTCTTACAAAACCCGTCGTCATCAGTACGACTTTCCAATGGCCACTGCTACGACCGCAGCGCCGTGGTTCACCGTGTCGCCTTTCGATACTCTCCACGATGAACCAAGAACTACAGATCCAGAGTTGAAACTGCCCCAGCTGCCGTCTCTTGCCATCATTATCGCTTCAAATCTTTTGTTACAAGTTCGTTCTTAGCCTTTGCGCGTAAAAATCACGCTTACGAGTTTTAGATCTCTTTCTTCATCATCGTGTCATCGTCCAACGACTATGCAATCTACCTGGGCGGAAATTCTACGTTCTCTGGCGTGGTCATCGGTATACCTACTGTCTTTTCTGCAATTGCGTTAGTGCCTTTGTTGAAATACGATGGAGGTGCGTTGGAAGAACAACATTGTATTTTACCATGTGTCCTCATGATCCTTTCAGGAGGGTACAAGTTACCCTTACACGTTAGCTGTGCAGCATCCATCGTTGGGCTCCTCCTGTACGCCCTGGCATACCCGGCACATTATCTCTATCTGATCCTTCTGGGGCGTATCGTCAATGGGATCGGCTTCTCCATGTGGATGTACCACAAGCGCTACTGCTCGGATCCACGCATCGTCGGGGTCCGCCGCCGGACAACCCTAGCGAGCTGGCTCGTTATGGGACAAGGAGTAGGAATGACCCTTGGTCCATTCATCGGTGGACTGTTATACAAAGAGGTCGGCTTTGCAAACAGATGGTTCAATGGGTTTACGAGTCCGGCATGGATAATGGTCGGTATCTGGGTGGTATTTTGGGGAGTGGTGCACAAGTGGTACAAGGATCCCGTTGATGAGCAATCCAGAGCTGGAAATGGTCCGGTAGAGCAGGCTGCGGAGGATATTCCGATGACTGTTATGTCTTCAGCTAGAAAGACACCTTCAGAAGCAACGCCGCATCCGTCATTACCTTCCCGTCACCATTCTGTCCCTGCCTCACCCGTTCCGTCGATTCCACCTACAGTTCCCCAGCGGCTTTCTTCTTCCCAATGGGCCGTCACCGTGTGCATGTGCTGGTTCGCCATGACCTGTTTCTTCATACTTGGGGCTTGGGAAGCCAATATTCCCGTGTTTGGTTCGTCTTCAGTCTCGAACCTGCACTGGACACCGTTTTCCTCCGGAAATTATATTGCCCTCGGCGGTCTGACGACTTTCCCTTTCCTTCTGCTCAACGTTATATATGCTCGCCGTTATCAAGATCGAACTACCTTAGCGGTCGGTTCTGCCCTTGGGATGGTCTCCCTTATAGTCTTTATTGCATTATTGGAGGCAAGTGACGATCGTGTTCATGCGGCTGCTGTGGTGGTATGCTGGTGGGCGGTTGCTCTTGGATTCAATTTGGCAAGCACGGTCACCTTGAGCTTGTTGAGTAAACACACACCGGGAGATTGGAATAAATGGACGTCTTTGGCGATTCAGTACAGCAATTTCACCGGAAGGGTTACAGGTGCTGTCTGGGGAGGAAGTGGGGTCGCTGTCGGAATGGCAAACTACGTCGGGTTGGAGATTGCGCTTGTTGGTATCGGTGGAGTGCTATTCACTTCGTTTTGGAAGGATCTCAAAGCAAAAGTCGGTTGATATTTTTCGTGTGCATGTACAAGCTTAGCAAACAAGGTACTCTAGTTAGAAACAGCGCGCTATCAGTGGTATGTAGTTAAACTTATGAAAACCGAAGGGGGATTTGAAAAGACACGACTAGTAGACTGGCCAACTTATTTGAAAGGAATGTAGTGATCAGGCTACTACTGGCAGTTGCTGGCAATTGCCCCCTATCGTTGAAGATGATAAAGGTCGGTGCATACTTAACTCAGACCGCCCCGCCAGTGCTCTAAAAAACGCTACATCCAGGTCGTAGACATGTGAAAGTGTTTACTCTGCTAAATCTATCAATGCCTCCGCCTGAGCGGAACGTGCCTTGATCGTGCATTTGAAAGGCGCAGGAAAGCTAAGTATGAAATGTAAAGTGATGTTTTGAGCATCAGAGTTATCAGAGCGTTGTCAGGGGCAGAATACCTACCTCAGAAAGCCATCTGTATAGATATCAATAGGCTCAATGACGCAGCCATCAGAATCCACAGCCTTGGAGAAAGACAAAGTCGCCGCCATAGACGCGATGGCGATCCACACGGAATTCAATGCGAGATGACGGCCAGGACAGATACTAAGGAGAAATAAGATATCGGCAATGGCAACGGTGGATGAAATATAACAGACGCACCGTCTCCCAAAACCAAACGCGGCTGTGGGTTCCGGTTGGGGTTCTTTCCCGTCCTCGGGCATGAACCTGTTGGGATCGAAGACTAATGGGTTTGGATAATCTTTCTCGTCGTGCAGTATGGCCCTATTACGTCGAGTGTCAATTCAAAGCCTACATATTCCAGGCCGATATTTAATTAACGCTCACCAAACGTTGCCAACGATGGTCGTGCCTACGAGGGGAATAAGCGTAAACCGACTGGGAAAGTACAGTGTAGTCATACCCGCAGGAATGTAATAACCTCGATAAACATCCTCCTTCACAGCACGATGAGCCACGCCTAAATTGAAAGCCATGAATGAGTCTGATTACGTAGATATGAAACCAAATACCCATTGGTACCACGGGATTCCATCTCAATGCTTCCAAGACGATAGCATTGATATATGGCAACTGTGCATGGTCATCGAAATTTGGCAGTCGGGCGTGCCCGACCACAGTGTCGAGCTCAGCTTGTGCCTTCGCCTGTACCTCGGGATAAAGAAGGAAAGCAAGTATTGCAGAAAGAATGGTCGACACAGTCTGGGTAACAATAAGATCAATTTAAATGATACGCAAGGCGAAACCCTACTGTGTCGGCACCCGCTAATCAAGACGCAAAATTAGATCCTCGGCAAAAAAACATCGAATGGAACCTACCGGCAAAAGCTACCCCAGCAGTATTCCTGGTGATTTCAAGGTGTGACTTCTTATCTGACACGCTGATGTTATTCATCTTCGCTATGTTTACGGAGACCAAAGAAGACGGAGCCGTGTCATCATTCTGGAGTCGAGTGAATGTGACCTATGAGGATGAATGAGGATGTAAGAACATACCAGTGACTCTGAGGTGTATATAAACGGTTCTTCTTCCATAGCCTTGACATCCTTTCTCCATGCGTCCGCAAGGCTCATGAACTTCATACCAGGAAACCACCCTGTATGAACGAGTGAGGTTTAATGTGAATCTGACAGTTACCCAAAACTCACGTGGAAGGTATTTCAAACTGGGGATGTAGTCAACGAGAAAGGTCCCTACATTCCCAGTGATACGAATACTTTCCATAGCCCGATCCACCAGACCCACAAACTGATCACCATTCGGATTGACATCATATCCATAGACGGTTTTCATGATGATTGAGCCAGCGTGGCTAGAAGGTCGTCGGTTACCTTTTCACGAGCGTAGCGTTGGCATTACTTACTGACGAACATGATGAAACATCCCATCGGGGGATTTGAGCAACTGTTGTAACAAGACAGACGTCGTTTTCATCTGTACAGAGTAGTACGCCGGAACTGAACGAAGGTGGAAGTATTCATGAAGCATTCGACGATGCTTTCTACGAAGAGACATAAGATAATTATGTCAACTGAGACCGTGATTGCACCGACCTCCACCAGTTCGAATATCTCATGAAAGTCAGGCTGGTTTCCCATCCCGCTAGATGTGCCATGGTGAAATCTACACGGTGTTACCAACTTTAAGACGGCGGAATGTTCTCTATCCATACCTGGTCTATCCGAATAATTCCCGGAGCGTTTTTCAAAGATATCTGCCGCGGCTTGGGCAGAGTTGATTACAACGGTCGGGTTCCCAGGAGTATCCAAATATAAGACGTCGCCATAGGTAGCAGTCCATTGAGCGTAGGTAAGCCACGGGTACTCTGCGGGAACATCCCAGAGGTTCCCAATGATAGGGAGTCCCTTGGGGCCGGGGGGGAGAGGTAAACGTCGACGCCGAACTGAGCTCAGCAGGCGATATAATAGTAAGGCACCAAGTGAAGTTAGCAGGAGAAGATAGTTCATTGCAGAAGAGTTGCCACGAATGACACAGTCGCTTCTCTCTGCCCTCAGTCTTAAGGAATCGTACTGTTCCGTTTGTCAAGGACCTTATCTCCCATCTGTCCTGATGGTCTTCAAAAACGGGTTTAGAGCAGAACATATAATAGTCTGGGATCAGCCGGGTGCATATGGAACCGGTTTTGGTATCTTACCCCTGCACCGGTAGCTCTTGATCATGTCGCCTGACAGTATTCAAACTTGAATTTAGAAGTTCATGGTTCAGATACCGGTAGCAAAGGCAGGGTTCTGCTCACATTGGACAAAGGAACGAAACAATAATAGGCTGTGACCATGCCGCCGTTGAATGCTCCATGGAGTGTCAGGAGTATAAGGGAATCCACCAGGAACTTGGCAAGAACCTCCAAGACTGCAAGCGGGCGCAAATGCAGCCGGGTCCGGACCGTGGCGACAGTCGTTGAAAGGTGCAATCACATTGAGCTGCATGCAACCAGGTTCCAATAGGGACTATTGGATTCGATTTCGCTCCCCTTTACTAGTTGCGAGCGCGGTTAGTAGAATTGATTAACGTGTGAGAGACCAGTCCGGTGCGGGGCGCCAAACAGGTGCAAACTTTACGCTCCCAAGTGAACCGTATTGATAAGGTAAGTAGTAAGTATCGCCTGAAAGGGAATGGTAGAAGAGTATACACTGGATACGTGTTGGGATTTTAGGCGCAGCAGTCGGAAGGAACGTGGTGGTGAAGCTCGTCAAAGGTATATTCCAGGGTATGAAACACAGGATGGTGGTGGCACCGGACTTTGCCCCGAAAAATTGACAGCTATTATAATGTGATTACATCCTATAAACGAGGAATAATTGTCGGATCACCTTCAAATAACAGTCCCAATATTATTCAGCTTTTAGACCACCTAATCCATCAATATAAGCTAGATAATGTTCTTGTATAGTCAGGAAATTATTCTGCATATAGGCGACAGGCTTATTGACCACGTCATACTAAGAATAAGCCCATGTATTGTGAACTATGCAATTATAATACAAATCATCTACGGACACTGTTTGGTACCTTCATCACCACCTCCCCATAATAACCAGGACAGCAAACGACGGCATCAATCTCAGCACAGAAGCAATAGTCCCCCAGCACTAGATGAAAAAAACTAGGATCAGCAGAAATCATTAAATGCCAAGGACGAGAAAAGACATACCACCGCGCAAAATGGATTATGAGAACACATGGCTGGGAGGCATTGAACGAGCCTGAATATTGGGCCGCAAGGAAGAGCAGGATGTCCTACTATTTGGATATGTCGATCAGGCGCATACAAGCATTTTACCAACACCTACCATGACCGATTCGAGAGGGCATTATGGGAGCACGACAGCTCTTGGGGATCCTCCTATATTGTTGCATTCAGCGATATTTGTACATCTGCATGGCATGGACCATTTTGAGCGCGCATATACTCAGTCAGAGATCAACCTGTCGCATCAATGAAGTCAACTCATATATCTGGAATCTCCCAGCGACGTACCTTCTCATGTCTCATTATCCATATCACCAAGAATTGACTGCCTGCGGAGATCCCATTCAGGAACCTCGTGCTGTCACCGACGGGGTCGCTCAGGTCACTCCCAGTGCATATGGACTCCAAGTCCCTAGCTTCCAGTCTGAACGCAAAGTGCTCTAGTATGCCCCTTAATGTTCGTCGTCGCTGCTGCCTTGCTGTTCCGGTCATCGTAGAAACTGTCCAAAAGGTGTTGTAGCCTTCACCAATTGCTGCCAATGTCGACGCGTATCAGAACTGTCTTCATCAGTATGAACCCACAGCTGCTCCAATGAACCTACAGGCTTCATGAGGCAGTCAATGGAAATACATAAAGGGTAACCGTCTTTCCAAGTAAATTTCTGGGTTCATGGTGTGGTCGTGCATTGTCTAAGAAATGGCTTTTTATGGTCGGGCCTGCTGGATCTGTGCATTCAGTATGAGAAAAATACTCGCAGAGTAGACGAAGGCAGTAGCGGACTCGGCGTGCATTCCAAGGTGCCGGTCGAGGCAGAGGTAGTGGTTGTGGTCAAAGATGACGCGTAATGTGACACAATGGGCACGGTTGGGCCGGTTCAAGGCGACGTGTGACATGGCAAATTGATGCGCTACGCAAGTACAGGACTCTTGAGAGAAATGGCAAAGTCGTACTTATAATGCATGAAGGTTATCGGGAGATTGCACCATGTATTAGGCTGAATAACAGCAGTGACAGTATATGCTGAATATCGGTCACTTATCCAGCGATTACAACAAGTAAAAACCAAATAACCGTGGCTAATTTTTTGGGCCAAAGTCCGGTGTGGTACGAAGCCTACATTTTACGGTAACGATCGGTAATGTAAATAATGGTCAAAATAATGTAAAATAAAAATCGGTGGCTGGTGGCTGTGAAACTCCATCCTCAACAATACGTGGTGAATACCTGCGTATACAGTGGGTTGTTTGGGCTTCGCAGATGGGGAATCGAACGGCCGAAGGGAAAGTGGCGTGAGAGTCGGGGCCGATTTGTAGAGTGAAGGGCTAGATTGCTAGCGAACGAGGAGAAAAACGTTTGGTGACGCGTCGAAGTATGTTGGGGATTGGACGTGATATTTGTCCATGTGTGAGATGAAAGCCTAATGGCTCATTAAGTGGTTAGCTTAGCTTATCTCGGAACCCGGTAAAGTGTTTCTGGCACTGCCACAGTGTTCGTTTTTCGTTCAAGTCCGCGCACCCGTATTTTCGTAGCTCGTCTTCCCTCTTCAATTATTATAGTACTTGCTTGCAAGTTTATCATAAGAATATTTTATGCCTGAATAAATGTAGATTCATAGTGACCATCAACTTGATAATGGCATCAAATAAGGACTGGTGTTTTGCTGATGTTTCATCAGTTTCTACAAGTATAATATCTTTCTGCCTTCCCGGTTTTGATAGAAGGAACATTGAGCATACTTTCCTGATATTCAGGTGATGTTTTAGAGATTCAATGTACAACTAGTACTGGATACATATCCTCGGACAGGAATCTCGAGTAAATTAGGATCAGTAAACAGTAAACCTGTGAATACCCAACTCAGACCGCCCAGCTAGTGCTCTCAAAAACACTACATCTACCTATACACATGAGTGTGTGATTAAAACTGTGCTAAATCTATCAATGTCTTTGCCTGAGCAGAGCGCACCTTGATCGTGCATTTGAAAGGTGTAGGAAAGCTAAGTGTGAAGTTCAAATGAAGTTGTCATCAAAGTCGTAAGGGGTAGAAGACCTACCTCAGAGGGCCATCTGTATAAGCATCACTGGGTTCAATGACACAGCCGCCAGAATCCACAGCTTTGGAGAAAGATAGAGTCGCCGCCATAGACGTGATGGCAATCCACACAGTATTAAATGCAAGATGACGTCTGGGACAGATACTAAGCAGATATTGGCTACGGCAGGGACTGAATAAAATATACCTGATGCACCGTCTCCCAAAACCAAACACGGCTGTGGGTTCCGGTTGGGGTTCTTTCCCGTCCTCGGGCATGAACCTGTTAGGATCGAAGACCATTGGGTTTGGGTAGTGTTTTTCGTCGTGCAGTATGGCCCTAGTACATCGAGTGTCAAGGCGACATATTACAGACTGACATTCAATTTTACTCACCAAACGTTGCCGAGGACGGTCACACCTACAAGGGAGATAAGCATAAACCAACAGAGAAAACGCAGTTAAGTCATACCTGCAGGTATGTAATAACCTCTATAGACATCCTCTTTCACAGAACAGTGAGGCACACCTAAACCGAAACTTGCAGTTATGAACTCCGATTCGTGGATATGAAATCGCATACCCATTGGCACCGCAGGATTCCATCTCAGTGCTTCCAAGACAACAGCATTAATATATGGCAGCTGTGTGCGGTCATCGAAATTTGGCAGCTGGGCTGCCCTACCACAGCGTCGAGCTCAGCTTGTGCCTTCGCCTGTACCTCAGGATAGAGAAGGAAAGCGAGCATCGTAGAAAGGACGGTTGACACAGTCTGTGTCTCAATAAGAAAGCATTTAAATAATATGGAAAATGAAAATTCGCTGTGTCAGCACCCGCTAACCAAGAGATGAGTTTAGGTGCTCAGAAAGAAATAGAACCTACCAGCAAAGGCGATCGAAGCTGTGTTCCGGATGACTTCAAGGTGTGCCGTCTTCTCTGACACATCGATATTATTCATCTTTGCCAAATTTTCGGAGACCAATGAAGGCGGGGCGGTACCAGAAGCCTTGCCAAGTGGAGTCGATGTGACCTATGAGGATGAATGAAGATGTAAGAACATACCAGTGACTCTGAGGTGTATTTGATCGGGTTTAAAGGTGGAATTTACACAAGTCTAATTGGTGAGTTGTTCCCTTTTTCGGATTGCTTTCTGTCCTCATGCCTTCCGCAGGCGTCGGCCGCCTTGCAGCACGTAATTTTCCATACTAGTGGTATGCGGTCTTAGCCTCCCAATGGGAGCCTCCCCCGGGAGTCTGAGCTGTCTCACCAATCCTTCACCGTGTCTTTCTTTTTCACAGACTATAACTACCTGGTTGGTCTCAGCTCGAGCCCCCGCCGCTCTCGCTGAACCACCAGGTACATTGATCTTATTGTTCGTATCTACAATGTACATTGAGCTGACTCTCACTAGAGCAGCTTCTTCTTCGCCCACCCGGACATTATGGACTTTACTATTTATATGGACGATGTAGTTATATCAACCGACTCGGACCTTTCACTTTGGATTTGGACACCTACAGACTTTGAATTGTTATTACTCTTGTACTTACTTCATGTAACATAATGTCGCCACTCCCAGCGCTCGTACACGCGGTGCCTGGTCGACTCGCCGAATTGGACTTATACCCCTAGGGGTAGTTTTTCCGGTAAACCCTTTCTGATGAGTCGGACACTAAGTCGACCAATTAGATGGTTCTTCCTGCATTGCATCGACATCCTTTCTCCAACCGTCCGCAAGGCTCATGAATTGTGTACCAGGAAACTACCCTGCATGAACGAGTGAGGTAGAATACAAATCCGACAGTTAGCCTACACTCACGTGGAAGGTATTGCAGACTGGGGATATAGTCAATGAGAAAGGTTCCGAAATTCCCAATGACACGAGCAACTTCCAGAGCCCGATCGACAAGTCCCACAAAGTGATCGCCACTTGATTTGACATCATATCCATAAACGATTTTCATAATGATCGAACCGGCGTGGCTAAAAGGTCATCAATTTCCTTTCCACAGGCATTGCTGTCGGTACATACTAGCGAACGTGATGAGAAATCCCATTAGGAGATTCCAGCAACTTATGTAGTAAGGTTGACGTCGCTTTCTGTTAAGAATTGGACTAAATTGAGTAATACACGAGGTAATGAATACTCGAGTGAAACCCAAGTTATGAGCGAGGATGTCCATAAGCCAAGTTCCAAACCACCAAGAGGGATCCATAAGGGTGCTAACAAGCGCTAGGCATGGTTAGCGAGGGCGTCAGCAAGCGCTAGGTGTAACTGACAGGGTTTCTGACAAGCGCTAGGCGTAGTCAGAAAGCAATTGACTGGCAAGCGCTGGGCGTAACCGATCAAAGATGCTTGAAATCACACAGTTAAGTGGACGTATGAAGAGTGTAGAATTAGATTGATTATTCCATAGTACGGACAGTCATTATATACTGAAGGCTTCAAGTCATGACTATTCTACAATATTCCACTATATTCCAGTAATTGGAAGAAGAAGGGAGAAAGTAAAAGAAATTACGAGCGAGTCACTGTCAATGACCGAGAAGTCCGAGTAAAGGCATATGTTGACTCATATGCAACTGGAAAAGGACTGATATCCATAACACTTTCAGTTGTACAGGATAGTACGCAGCTACTGCACGAAGCTGGAAGTACTCGTGAAGCATTCGACGATGCTTCCTATGAAGAGACATTAGGCAAATCAACGGAGATCATGGCTGTACCGACCTCCACCAGTTCGAATATCTCATGAAAGTCACAAAACCCCCCCATCCCGCTAAATGTGACATGGTGAAATCTGCGCGGAGTTGCTAAATCTGAGACCACGAAGTATTTTCTTTCCTTACCTGGTCTGTCGGAATAATTCCCAGAGCGTTTTTCGAAGAGATCCGCCACTCCTTGAGCAGAGTTAATAACAACGGTCGGATTTCCAGGGGTATCCAAATGGAAGACGTCGCCGTAAATAACAGCCCATTGAGCATAGGTAAGCCACGAGTACTCTGCGGGAACATCCCAGAGGTTCCCTATGATAGGGAGTCCCTTGGGGCCCGGAGGGAGAGGTAGACGGCGATGCCGAATTGAGCTCAGCAGGCGATATAATAGTAAGGCGCCAAGTGAAGTTAGCAGGAGAAGATAGTACATTGCAGAAGAGTTGCCACGAATGACACAGTCGCTTCTCTCTGCCTTCAGTCTTAAGGAATCGTACTGTTCCGTTTATCAAGGACCTTATCTCCTATCTGTCCTTATGTTCTCGGGTTTGAAGCAGAATATATGATAGCCTGGGATCAAACATGAGCATGTGGAACCAGTACTTGTACCTCACCCCAGCATCGGTAGCTCTTGGTTGTGTTGCCTGACAGTTATCAAACTTGAATTTAGGAACCACTGGTTCGAATACCGGTAGTCAAAGTAAGTTTCTGCTCGCCTTGGACAAAGGAACCAAGTAACATCAAGCTGTGACCATGTGGAGTAGTCTATATAGACAAGAATTCCCCGACATTCAACACCCCATGGAGTGTCAGGAGTATAAGGAAATCCGCCGGAAGTTTTGGCACGGGCCTCCAAGACTGCGAACTGGAATCGGGTGCAAAATGCAGCCGGGTCCGGGGACCGTGGCGACAGGTGGAACGTAGAATCTTTGGAAGGCGTGATCACATTGAGCTGGATGCAATCAGGTTCCAATAGAATCCATTGAGTTCAATTCCGTTCCCCTTTACTAGTATTCCTGTACAGTTGCAAAAATCGGGCGGTGGTGGTGGAAGTGAAAGAGGCGTCGCGACTGATCGGATCAACATTACGTTACTCACTCACGATGTCACTTCTTCCCCAACTCCGCCACGGAGCCAAAGTGCTCATCCTCGACTCGTCCTTCAATCCTCCGACTCTCGCCCACCTCGCCCTCGCCCGCTGTGGCAATGACTACGACGCAAGGATCCTCATGCTCTCCACGACCAATGCTGACAAGAACCTCGCGCCTGGAGATGCCACTTACGCCCAGCGCCAAAGCATGATGGCACTCCTGGGATTCCATATAGCGGTCATCGATGAACCGACGTTCGTAGGCAAGGCGCGAAGGCTGCATGCAGAGATGCCCAGCGCGTCGTGGGACTTCGTGATGGGTTGGGATACGGTGGAGAGGGTATTTGCAGAGAGATACTACAAGGACATGGTTGTTGAGCTAAGAGAATTCTTCTTTGAGAGTTGGGCAAGGATCGTGTATGCGCCCAGGGCGGGATCGGGCAGGATTGACATCTGGGAGGCGGCGGAGCAGGTCGGGGCAAGAGACAAGGTCGTACCGGCGGCGATCTCGGACGAGTTTCTGGCGCACAGTTCTACTGCAGTCAGGAATGCTATCAAGTCGGGTAATGGGACGTGGCGGGACAAGGTTCCTCTGGCTATTGCCGAGTATATAGACAAGGAGCGTTTGTATTCTACTTGGAGTTCATTCTAACTAGAGATCGAAAACAAAAGTACGACCTTCATGCCGTTTTTCCTCGTCGCTCTAACGTTGTATATGCATAGCAGATCTTCAAGTTGCGGAGACAGAGAAATACCTGTCAAAGTATTCGACTCATCAATCCCATTAGCAGAGACCACCGTTTTGACTGTTGGCCTATTTAACTGTATGTGACTTTTTTCACGTATATCCATCTCCTTCCAGTTTTACTCTTCCTCTATCAACGGTCCGGCAATCCCCTCCACTACACGTTTCAGTTCTTGTGACCTCTATACTAATATGAATTGTTACTTTTTCCCTTCGTGAATGCGACAAATCTTCGTCTTCCAGGACGTCGTTCAAGCTCGAAGGCGCGTCAGTTGCATCATATTCCTGGAGGGTTGGAGTCTGACCGGAATTTCTTCCCCTAGGAATGAGCTTTGCTTCACCCTCTCATACACCAAACGATACTGGACGCCTATTCCCGATGTACCGCGATTAACCAAAATGTTGCCGAGAGAGGGATTCAGATACCCTCTGGGCTCCCCTGTTACCCCGCATTTGAACACTTGACTAGCTTTGGATCGAGTGAGGTCAGTTGCGCTGGCGTGTACTAGTTTGGAGAGAATCTGGAAATTCCGGTTCCGGATGACTTCAAGGTGTGCCTTCTTCTCTGACACGCCAATAATGTTATTCATCTTCGCCAGATTCACGGAGACCAATGAAGACGGGGCCGTGCCATTATTCTTGAGTGGAGTCCATGTGACCACCGCATTCTTGAGGAGGACACAGGGTCATACCAATGACTCTGAGGCATATAAAAATGGTTCTTCTTGCATAGCCTCGACATCCTTTCTCCAATCATCCGCAAGGCTCATAAATTTCATATCAAGAAACCACCCTGTGTAAACGAGCAAGATGCAACGTGAATCAAGTCAGTCAACAAGCCAACACTCACGTGGAAGGTATTGCAAACTGGGGATTTAATCAACGAGAAATGTCCCTACGTTCGCAGTGAAATGAGCACTTTCCAGGGTCCGATCCACGAGTGCCACACGGATTGACATCATATCCATACACAATTTTAATGATGATTGGGCCGGCGTGGCTAGAAGGTTCGTCAATTTCCTTTCCTTTCCATGAACATCGCTGACGATGCATACTAGCGAACATGTTGGGGGGTTTCTGTTATGAATATCAGGTACCTGCCGACTCGGCCCATGAGTCAACACATGCCTGTACTCGGGCTTCTCGGCCTCAAAGCTGACTCGCTCGTATCTTCTCTTACTTTCTCTATTTTTCTTACAGACACTAGAATACAGTAGAACATTGTAGAACAATAATGACTCGAAACCTCTAGTATATAACTACTGTCTGTACTATAGAATCTGAATCTAATTCTACACCTCTTTGAAGTCCACTTTACTGTGTGATCTAAGCATCTCTGATCGGTTACGCCTAGCGCTTGCCGTTCCGATTGCCTTCCAACTACGCCTAGCGCTTGTTGGAAACCCTGCCAGTTACGCCTAGCGCTTGCTGACACCCCGTTGACTATGCCTAGCGCTTGTTAACACTCATATTGGATCCACCTTCTTGGTGGTTTGGAACTTGGCTTACGGACATCCTCACTCATAACTTGGGTTTCACTCGAGTATTCATTATCTCGTGTATTACTCAATATAGTCCGATTCTTAACAGTTTCGTCGGGAGATTCAAGAAACTGTTGCAGCAAGACCGACGTCGCTTTCATCTGTACAGGATAGTACGCAGCAACTGCACGAAGTTGGAAGTGTTCGTGCAACATTCGACGATGCTTTCTACGAAGAGACTACGAACTAGATAACATCAACAGAGATGATTGTACTGACCTCCACCAGGTTGAGTATCTCATAAAAGCAAAGATAGTGCCCCATCCCGTCAAATGTGTCATGGTGAAACCTGCACGACGTTACTACCTCTGAGACGTTGGAATATCCTCTAGCCATACCTGGTCTATCGGAGTAATTCCCAGAGCGTTTTCGAAGAGATCTTCCGCGGCTTAGGCAGAGCTGATTACAACGGTCGGATTTCCAGGAGTATATAAATAGAAGATGTCGCCGTAAGTAGCAGCCCATTGAGCGTAAGTAAGCCATGGGTACTCTGAGGGCACATCTCAGAGGTTCCCTATGAGCGGAAGATCCTTGGGGCGAGGTGGGAGAGGTAAACGTCGACGCCGAATTGAGCTCAGCAGGCGATATAACAGTAAGGCGCCAAGTGAAGCTAGCAGGAGAAAAGTCCGTTGCAAAGCAACTGCTGGTGCTGATACAGTTGATTCCCTATACTCTCAATCTTCGATCTTAAGAGGTCGCACCGTTCTCTATTTAAGGAACCTATCTCCCGTCTGTACCTTGTGTTCTTCTAGAAATAGGTTTGAAGTAGAGCAGATGATAGCTAGCTTGGGATCAGATAAGTGAATACAGAATCGCTCACCCCTGCGTTAGTAGCTTCTTATATCGCCTGACAGTGCTATTCAACGCAGCCAATTTATAATAAGAATTTATGAAGTGAAATAAATACTTACCTGTGGTGGGGAATGATGGAGGACGAGCACGTAAGCAATACGAATGCTTTTCATAGAACGTTTCTTGTACCGCTGCGACACATCTATCCGACGGCGCTAAATTAAAACCTGAGCCCTGGGCTAACGCAGGAAAACCCCAATCAGCATAAGGTGGATTTCGTGAACAATGTCCCAGTTCTACACCGATCCTGAGAGAATTATGCTCAGAAGAACATCTAGTATAGCACCAAGACGAAACCCGAGTTCACCAACCTGATGTCGACATGCTGTATTTAATGATGACCTCCTGATCATGTCGAAAGCAAACGTGTGCGGAGCCTTCTTTTCTATGGGCGGATGCGCTACCGACGAAGGAGCCCCAGATTAACTGTTAGGCAGATAAAATTGGACAGAAAGGATGTCAACTGACCGGCATACTTGATGATATTTAGCCTTCCATGGAGGGTGCAACGGGCGCCTGAAGAGACCCCAACAAACCTGAGAAGAGCACGACGACGTCCCTAATCATCATCTAAAAAAATAGTTTCCGGAGGCGCCTGTGCAGAGCGACGCATGACGCATGACGCACTGAAAATGAGCATTCCAATTATGTATGCCACTCACGAAATTGCTGCACAGTTCTCGGCCTTGATCGCTTCGCTCTCGTAGATGTACGAATCAACCAAGATACCATACCTATACTACGACATCCAAGAATACCTTCTTGAATATATCATAATTTCCCTGTCCTTTGCTATAGACAGCAAACGTTACTTTCTTGAACCACCCTTTGAATTCGTTCTCTAAAAGAATGTTCTTCATCTCGTTTGCCACAAGAACCGGCGGGCAGTGGTATACGCCGCAGCCCATGGCGCCTTGTATAACAATCATGAAATACTGATAGAAAAAATACAAGTCTAGCTCACCAAGTACTATGTATTCCTTCCCGTTAGATGCCGCTATCCTATACACCAGTCGAATCTTGCCTCTCAGATCCTCCAGCACGCTGGGGTCTGCAAAGCGCTGCCCATCTTCCGTGAGCTGAGGATCGCGCGGCGCCACTACGGTCAATACCGCCACAATGATACGCTTCCCCGACTCGCGAGGGAATTCAACGAGCTCATGGTCAAGGTCGTCTCTATGAACCACCACACCCGGAGAATACACGCCAGCCACAGAACCCGGGCCGGTATTGGGCCAGGGATAGTACGATTCGCACAGAGTGTGATAGAGCGTCGACGAATAGCAGAGTGCCTCTTCTTGCGTCCGACTCAGGCTCACCACCCATCCTCCCGCACGATATTCATCGCTCGCCAAGTTCAGAACGGCGATTTTGCCTTTTGCCTCGTCGCCGAAAGTTCGAGCGGCGGCATACGAGTCAGAGTTCACGACATCTACTTTGCAGGGAGGGTGTCCAGGGCACGAGGACGCGTCGAGCGTGGGTAATTGCTGGGCAATGAAAGATGATTGTGCTGTCGCGCCGTCCTGCTCATGCTCCTGGATGAGTGCAGGAGAGCGAGTAATGGTATCGAGCGCAACCGCCTTGCGGAGGGCAAATTCTGACATGCTTTACACAGCCACGAACTTCGTCACTCAATTGCAGGCATGGCTACTTTCTTCTTTGCCTCGCCGATCGATGTGGACATCAAGCTCAGCGACGAGGAGACAAGGAAATCCGTCGAGCTAAGAGAGGAGAAAGAAAAAGTAACCTCCTGTCCGGTTTACTATGACGGTGACTCTGTTGGTGGCCAGGCAAGTGAATGTTTTCTCGGTGCTTTGAAATGCTCATCTTTGCAGATCATCGTTCGTGTTCGTGATGGCAAGAAAGTCACTCACGAGGGCGTCAAGGTCGAATTCGTGGGCAATATTGGTTAATAGGCGCTGCGAACGACGCGTCCAGGTGTGCTGATACGTATCCGTGTAGAGCTGTTCTACGACCGGGGCAACCACCATGAGTTCCTATCGCTATCCCAGGAACTCGCATCCCCCGGAGAGTTGAGACAATCACAAACATTCGACTTTAATTTCAAGAATGTGGAGAAACAGTACGAAAGTTATCGGGGCATAAACGTGAAGCTTCGGTATGGTCCTGTTGTATTGCTCCTACGTTCAGTACATTAATCATTCTCTAGCTATTTCATCCGGGTGACTATATCACGAAGGATGGCGGACGTGAAGCAAGAAAAGGAAGTATGGGTCCACTCGTTCAGGATGCCGCCGGATAGCAACAATTCGATACGGATGGAAGTCGGCATAGAGGACTGCCTGCACATTGAGTTTGAGTACAATAAATCCAAGTACGTCCTCTTCTTCCGTCTCGTCGGCTTACTTGATGCATGGCCTAGGTATCATTTGAAGGACGCCATCGTCGGGAAGATATATTTCCTACTCGTCCGCGTCAAGATCAAACATATGGAGCTCTCAATCATTCGGAGGGAGACAACTGGCACGCCGCCGAATCAGTACAACGAAAGTGAAACGATAACCAAGTTTGAGATTATGGATGGTGCTCCAGTACGAGGTGCGTGTGTTCTTTCGAGTGAAGCCACTCTTCTAATGATAGCGTCAGGGGAGACCATTCCTATACGACTATTCTTGGGCGGTTTCGATATCACACCAACATTCCGTGATGTGAACAAGAGATTCAGTACACGGTATTACCTAAATCTTGTCCTTGTTGATGAGGAAAACCGGCGTTATTTCAAGCAGCAGGTAATTCGTGCTTCATTATGCCGCGAATCTCGAATCTGATCGTGTGTTCTACTTTGCAGGAAATCACCATCTTCAGGATACCTGAGGTTTGTGATATAAACTTCTTGGACCGATTCAAGCTGATGTTTATCCACAGAATTAGTTGTCTGCGCTCTTCTCTTGCTTTATATACATGACTGTTGTGAATTTTGACTATGGAATTTTGTGGACTTGATGATTTTTTTGCCTTGGAAGTCAATGAGCTACGTAGTATCTTTGTGCGATACAAGTAGACTCGTAACCGTCTCTGACCCTTGACGTTCCATTACTGCAACTTTATGCCCAGGTTTACCCACAAAGGCTTGGACAGCAACAACCACCAATGTGATGATGTGAATGAATCACAGCCGTCCCGAATGGCAGGAGAGACGATACGGGAAAGAGAACATATAGATACAGTCAGACAAAAAAAAATAATACTTGATCAATGTATAAAACCCTCGTCGCCCATGCCTCTTGTCATTCGTCTAATGTCTGGGTTGATGCCCATCATGCCGCCTGGTATTCGACTTGGGAGTCCACCGGTCCCCATGCCGCCCATTCCTCCGCCCATTCCCCCTCCCATGCCGCCACCCATGCCGCCCATATTTCCTCCCATATTACCACCGCCCATTCCACCTATGCCGATATTACCCATGCCGCCCATGCCGCCGCCGATACCTCCGCCACCCATGCCTCCGCCGCCGATACCTGCAGGGCCGATCCCGCCCATGCCGCCTCCTATGCCGCCACCCATACCACCCATGCCGCCCCCAAGTCCGGCACCCATTCCTCCACCGCCCATTCCGCCGCCCATTCCTCCCATACCACTCATACCTCCTCCCATACCCCCGCCCATGCCTCCGGTCATTCCTCCACCCATACCGCCGCCCATGCCTCCGCCCATACTACCACCCATGCCTCCACCCATGCCGCTCATTTGATTTGGATGGCCAAAGTCCATGCCCATGCCGCCCATCCTGATCGGGCCGGCATCATGAGGAAGTCCTCTCCCAGGCCCGCCGCTCCCGGCACCGTTGAAAAAGTTCTGTGGGCCAGCATTGAAAGGCGCACCTCCTGGACTTGCGACGAAAGAGTTTGGTGCAGGGCCTCGTACGCTGGGAGAAGCAGGGTACGGGTAGTTGACTTGGGCGGGCTGGTGGCGCATTGGATGGGGTGAGGCGTCACGAGTAGCGGAATGGTGCATGTTCGGCATGGGAAAGTCTCTGTGGGACGGTTCGCGATGGGGCGTATGGGGGTGATGCGAGGGTGGATGCGGCTGTGAGACGGGGGTGCTCTCCTGTGGGCTCTCGTCTTCGGGTTTCTTGGTGACCTCACGAAGAGCGGTGTTGTCGTAGTACAGGTCAGAGTACTGGTCTACATGGAACTGCTGGGTGCCAATGTCCCACTGAGGGCCCCGGTCTGCACGGGCAATGATGAGCATAGAGTTCCATTCGGATGCGTTTTCGATGGCTTGGTTGAGAGCATTGGACGAGTCTGGGTGGACTTGGTAGGTGTCTGTCTGGGTGCGAGCCTGGGCGTGTATCTCTGCAGCGAGCTTCTTGCCTATGCGGGGGGCGTTGTGCCGGGGTACAGTGACGCTAATCGTGCTGACTGGCCTGCCTGGTGCCATGATCGTAGTGGCCACAAGGAAACACGTGAGTTTACTCCTTCCACTTTCACCCAAATGGCCACCGTCCCGTCCTTGGAGGCATCCCAACAATCTCACATCAACGACCTTGTCCAGCGAAATCGCGCTCTCGAGCATGCCGCCAAGTTGCTGCGCGACGACCTCGACTGCGAAAAGGCCCGTTCAAAGCATGCCCTGTCCGATGTGCACAAACGATGGAAGCTCGACCAAAAGGAGTGGCGTGAAGGCGTCGACGTCCTGCTGTCCTGCCATCGCATAGTTCTGTGGCGCGAGACCATCGACCTTCAAACCGAGAGGCTCAACTTTCTCAAAGAGGAAGAGGACATTAGGCTCGGAAAGATTGCTCGCCTGCAGCGCGATTACAGGATTACAGAATTCCAGCAGAGCGAGTGCCAATATACTTCTCGTCAGGAGCTCTTGGAGGCAGAAATAGATACTTTGAACAAGAAGCAGATCACCCAAAAGGACAAGTGGAAGGCCCATAGTGCCGAGCTCCTCTCTCGCGTTCAAGATAGAGAGACCAGGCTCGAGGCTGCTACCACAGAGGTTGATAGATTGTCGGTGTGGTACCCTACATTCTTCTATACACTGTCTAGATGCTCATTCACCCACAGGAGGAACTGACCACTCAACGTGAAGAAACTGCCCGCCAAAGGCACATGTACCAATCCACATCTCCCCAACTGGACCGTCTACGTCTCCAAATTGAGGGCGCCGAAGCAAAGCACGCCGATCTACATCGAGAGAACGATGATCTTCGACGGGCCAAGCAAGAGCTAGACCGCCAGCTTTCAAAATGGCAAAACCTCGAGACAAAAGGCGGCGCTGACATGGAGAAGGAAAGAAAGCGACGAATTGAACTCGAAGCTGAAGTTCAGGCTCTTCAGAATCGGTTAGAAAAACTAAAGGAGAAGGAAAAGCACAAGATTGAAATGTTGAAAGAGTCTCTGACGGAGTGGAAGGTGTGTAAAACGCCTGTTCGACTTGTTCCTTCCTGACTATCTTGTAAAGACCCACGCAGAGTCGGAGCAGGAGGTTTTGGAGGAAACAAAGCAACGCCTTGAGCAAGCCGAAAAGAAGAATGTAAAATTGAAGGCCGCGTTGGAAAAGGAACGCGCAAAGGCAAAGGTATGTATAATCCGCTACTCTTCTTCCCAGGTCCTGATGCCGCTTTGTAGACAACCAAATCCGACGTGACAATCGACGAAGATGACGGCGAAGGAGAAGAACAAACCAAAATACCTGCATCCTCACACTCATCCACACCTCAACCCCAACCCAAGTCGCAAGCTAAATCCAATCCTGCTCCCAAAGTGGAAACCACTGAAGAGAGCGGTGAGGTTGAGGAACTATTGCTAGGAAAGAAGAAAGGCAAAGGCAAAGCAACTGAAAGCAGCACCAAGTCCCGATCCAAATCACGATCGGACATACCTGAGGATAGTGGCATTGAGGAAGTACCACCTGCAGTCAAAGGGAAATCGAAACGCAAGGCGGGCAGTCCTGATAGCGTCGTCGAAGTTGAAGCGCCCAAAAGGAAAAAGAGAGCTGGGAGTGAAGTGAAGGATACTGCCCCTACGGCCAAACGAGCGAGGTCCGTGACGGTAAGCCGGACAGGTAGTGTTCAGCCTGTCGAGCCGAAGAAGTTACGAAGAATAAACATCTTCCCTGCTCCTAACAATCCTACGTTCAATTTTGGCGCTCAGGTATGTGCGCGTGCTTGTCAGCTATTATGGCCAAGCTGATCTGTGTGCAGGAAGGTGCTAGTGGTTTGAACATACCGACAGCGTTGTCTCCGGTGAAGGAATCTGAAGTGCCGCCTCGTGCTTCGACTTTCAGTACGCTCAGCAAGTATACTGGGAGTATTGTGCGCCGGGCATAGCATCTGTACGATATTTAAATATACCGTATCATTCACAGATCGTCTCCGTAAGTACAATAGTAAGCGATAATAATAGTACATGTAGCCACATCATGAAACTCCTCCCTGCGTGGAACCAATCGCAGTCGGAGCGATTAAAGAGGCAAATACACTCTCACAATCCACACCAGTAAACGTGAATACCCATCACACCCCACAATTCAGCAAAACGCCTACACGGAGCGGGAAGGACATCGTGGTTGTTGGTAATTAGTGAAGAACATTAAAAAAAATTGGGCTTTTTATGGGGCTGATCGGAGCTCGAAAAGTAATCAAAGTCCGCAGAGGTTCCGTTCCGCACGTTGGATCGACGTACGGATGTTGATCAACCAAATACATTCTGACCTTACTTATGCACCTCGACGACCATGAACTTCCTTGAGAGCATCAAGCAATGGCTGTTTCCCGCCCCCGCCTTGAGTCACATGCGCCTTCGTCCAGACGACAGTCAAGACAATCCTCTAATGGTTGGTTACTCGTCCTACAAAAACCTCGCTGAACCCTCCCAAGATCCAATTCTTCACCTGGAACTCTCACCACCCCGACATGAGCTGGTGGCAGCATTTTGAATCCGAACTACCCCGACTGTCCGAGCTGGGCTTCACACAAGTCTGGCTACCCCCGCCCAACAAAGCGGCTTGGAAGGCAGGTTCGCTGGTTTTTTGTTTTTGTATTCTTCTGACGCGTCTGCGCGTGTAGGATGGGAGGGGATATGATGCGTATGATTTGGTATTATCGCTGGCTCTCCATGTACCGCGATCGGCTAATCCAGCCCGTATAGTGGGATTTAGGTGAATTCAATCAGAAGGGGGGTATCCCGACCCGGTGGGGCACCAAGGAAGAGTTTCTACACGCTTGTGACGTCGCAAAACGGTACAAGATCGACGTTATAATTGATGCCGTTCTTAACGTAAGTTGAGAAGACCTCATCCCATATATGTGCTCACGCCACTTTCTAGCATAAACTTGGGGGCGATCTAAGAGAGTCGTTTACTGCTGTTCCCGTCAATCCGCAGAATCGGTTAAAGAACGAGGGTAGACCGAGGGTAATCGAGGTAAAAGATGGTCGGGGCTTAACTGTAAACATTTGACTTGATCGTTCTAGGGATGGACGGCCTTTAATTTCCCTGGACGGGGGGGAAAGGTGAATACTCTACACATCTTCGACTCTATATCAACATACCTATATTGTTCCCCCTAGTACAGTACATTCCGCTGGAACCAAACTCATTTTTCTGGTTCGTCTGTCTTCTTCCATGTCTGTGTTTTTAAAATCATTTTACAGGCCTTGATTGGGACGACAGGACGCTTACGAAGGGCATCTATCGAATAGTAGGCCCCGGCCACAAGGGATGGTCGAAGAATGTTGATAGAGAACTGGGAAACTACGACTTCCTGCTTGGCATAGACGTGAATTCAGCGCTCATTTAACGTACTACCTACCTGTACTGACATGCGGCATAGATTGATCACCGACATCCCGCCGTTCAAGAAGATCTATTCAGCTGGGGTTCCTGGATATTGCAGGTGAGCGTAGACTGATTCACAATAACGGTATATTCATCCTGCAGACAACTGGGGCTGTCGGCTTTCGTCTTGATGCGATAAAGCACATAGACCAGAAGTTTCTCATCAGTTTTGTAAGTTGTTATCGTCCAAGAGAGTACTTGTCTCCTTGAACAGCTTTGAAGATAGAACGTGCTCGGTCCCAATATCCCAGAATGTTGGCAGTTTGTGAGTCGTTCTTCTCTCCCTTCTTCCCTCATTTTTCTCATAATGGATAGCTGAATACTGGTCCGGAGAGTACGTAGACCGTTACGGATCTCCCCCGTCTAACTCCTGAATTCTCGCCAGCGTGAAATCGATAATGCCGTACATACGAGCGTTCAAAGGGCAGGTGCGCACACCCGATTAAATCCCTCAAGCGAACGGCTCATTGTTACATTGGCAAAGACTGCGTTTTTCGATGTTCCCCTACACATGAATTTCAACCAAGCCAGCCTACATTGGACTAGATACGACCTTAGAACTATTCTGAATAACACTATTGCTAAGCTCAAACCTCGGGATGCTATTACCTTTGTGGATAACCACGAGTAAGTGTATCTTACTCTCTTATCAGCTCGCGATTGGCAGCTAAGTCATTACAGTACGGTGAGTCCTAAAGTCAATTATGCGTGGCTATACAAGTATATGATCGCACGGTCCTAGGTTGAAGGCCAAAGTTTGGAAAGCTGGGTACGTACTTCTCACGTCGTTGGATTGAATTTATTTTGATTTTTCAATCAGGTTGGTAGCAATTTCAAGATTCAAGCCTACACCATAATCCTGCTGAGAGAAGAGGGCTACCCGTATTTTCTTTCTCGTAATTATAATACCGTCTTCTCAAGGATGTTCCAGCTGTGTCTTCTACGGCGATATCTATCCGGACTTTGAATACTACGACGCAGAAGTTGCTCGCAATGTTATACGGCTTACTGCGGCTCGGAAGCTGTATGCTTACGGTCCTACACATGAATATCCGCACGACAGAAAATGTATCGGGTTCGTCAGGATGGGTGATTCGACGCACCAAGGATGTGCGGTCTTGTTGAGCAACAAGGAAGAGTGAGTGCTCGCCCAAGGCGGTTGTACCTTGTGTCTGATGGAACACTTGTAGATCTGGAGACTTTGTCCATAGTATCAAAATGAACGTTGGCGTGGTAAGTGATTCAATAACTTGGTGCACTCAGTTCAATTGACTTGGGATAGCAAAACGCTGGGTCCTGCTTCAGGAGTTGGATGTCCGACGGAGGCCGGGTGGATATAGATGTTGACGGTTGGGGGATCTTCACTTGTTTCCCCAACTATGTTCAAGTTTGGGTTAGGGTATGAATGTTTATTCAACGAGGGACTGGTATAAAACGGACAGTAATGGTGCTTAAACTACTGATACAAACGGATATTGGACTGGACTGGACTGTTACTCACATGCAGGGAGCGAATACTGAAATAGAATAAAAATACAAAAAGTTCGAACAACATTCCCGAGTTTCAATTAGATCGCCCTTCCTACCTCTGAGTCCACGCACACAGAGCGTTCTATCGTTACCCTCAGCATGGGTTGGGAACTCTCGAAACTGTTGTGCTTGTGATCTCCGTCGTCGGAGTGGCTTAATGGTCTCTCCTGAAGCTGAAGAGCCAGGCCCCGGTTCATCGTCAAGGTAGCGGCTTCGCCTCCCATATTGGCTAAATCCTGGGGCTGCTCGTCGCCATCGAACAAAGCAGCAGTTTCTTCAAGGGTGCGCCCTACAAAATAAATTAGTAGGATTGCCATAGGCCTCAGATCAGACATATTACCTTTGGTTTCCACTATGAAGACCACCACGAACACTAACTCGATGATAAGCCACCCGCAATAAACGACGTAATACCACCATCCGATAGCGTCTATTGCCCACGGATTAACACACTGATTGAAAGCGGATGTTAACATGATCGCGATGTTCTAATCTTCGTCAGTAAATCCTTCGACATTAACTTGGACAGAAAAGCACCATGACAGCGAAGCCTTTGGCCCGGATTTTATATGGGAGGATTTCCAAGGTGTAGGCCACGAGCATTGGGGTATAAGCTATCCCGTAAAAGAAATAGAAGAGGAAAATGAGTGGGATGGTAGCTGTGCGATGAAACATTAGTTTCAGTACGAAGCAATAAAGTGGTGCAACCACCATACCTTTTGCGGCAGACACATTTTTGAATTCATTGAAGAGGGCTTCGGTAATCGTCCAACAGCCAAATGCTGTGATAGATCAGCGCGGCTCAAGAATCTTGTGATATGATAACTTACCGACTAACATCCCAGAGTTCGAAATGATGAATAACATACGTCGACCTACCCAGTCGATAAGAGAGGCAGCAGACATCGCGACGATAAGGTTGAAGATCTGAATTGAAACGATACCGTCGACACGGGTCACAAAAACAGAGAAGGTGAACAGCAAACCTGTAGGCTACCATTAATTGCAGCCTTTGTCTCTGGCTTCGTGATACCGACTCCTTCAAGCACCAAGTTGATGTAGTATGAGACTAACCCATTACCGCTACAAAAATTGATGTCAAGAGGGCTCCAGAAAGGGCAAAATCTTGTTTACCTCCACTGAGAGAAGATGGCGATGGCTAGAACAAGCATCATCCTCTTTCTGTTGCCAGGTGTAGACACCAAGGACGAGTAGGAAGTACTCTTATTGATGTCTTCCTCTATTCGAAGAGCGTGCCTAATTTGAGCGAGTTCAAATACAACTAGAACGGCGTCAAAGAGGGCACAGACGAGAACCAAAATACGGGCGTACCAAGAGGGTCACGTTCGTCTCCACCATTCGCGTGGTACTTAGCGAGAATACGCGCTGCTTTCCCTTCCTACAATTCTGAAGGTCAGAATGTCATCGTAGAGATGGAAAGCAGCATTGTACGGACGTAACCCTTTGATACAAGGTAACGGGGACTTTCTGGGGTAAACCTTATTCGTGACTTGCGTCACCTCTAGGATGGATGGAGATATGTGGCAGACACACACCATATTAAGCAGACCTGCAACAACGGTGCAACGGCCTGAATGAGCGTGGGGACGCGCCACGACCACATGCTCCCTTTAGCATGAATGAAGGATCCGTAACAAACCTACCATCAAGTAAACAAACTTTTACATAGTGGAGCCAGGAACGAAACGTACCCACGCTGATATTATACTGCCGAAGTACCAGCTTGAGTTGTAGAAAGATGTGATCTTCCCTCTCTTTCATACCTACTATCAGGGACTTTGACCACACGTATAGCAACTGAATCTACCTGAGTTGGGTAGGCCAATTCAAGCAGGAGAAGAGGCGCAGAATTGGTACAGAACGCCAGACCGCAGCCGACTACGAAGGACGTTCTCCGGGTCAGCGACCACAAAGTATTTCAACAGGGATACGTACGAATAACCCTGGCAACGATGAAAACTTTCACAGAGGATGCCGAAAACTGAATTGCAACTCCAGATAGCAAGATAATAGAGCCAATGAACAAGGCTGCCCTACGCCCTAAGATATCGGCAGCGAAAGGCGTCAATGGAAGGCACTAATAGAAAATGAGCATGACGACGTCTCGTTGCGCATAGGGACCGCGTACAATGAAAGCCCCCATGTTTTGCGCTGACTGAATAACGCCTGGAAGAAACATCTGAGGAACGTTCACGACTAGAGATTATCGCTCAGGACTTACCCAAGGTGACGCCTTCAGGATGCCCGAAGAAATCTTGCCAGTCAGGTAAAATTTGCAGACCTATGAATAAAGACATGTTACCTCCTCCGAGGTCGCTTTGACAAGCGCT
The DNA here is from genome assembly GCA_030407055.1 of Armillaria mellea. Lineage (NCBI taxonomy): Eukaryota > Fungi > Basidiomycota > Agaricomycetes > Agaricales > Physalacriaceae > Armillaria > Armillaria mellea. Next base: position 26,703 of record JAUDZF010000148.1, read on the forward strand.
TACCATTAATGAGAGACGAGTCAAGACCGTTCACAGACGACGTGAGGAGAGGGAGAAATAGACATAGATTGAGCAACAGGATACCTGCACGTGTCCTTCATGAGCAGTTCTGAGGACAGAGACGACACGAAACCTACCGCGATTCGTCCACCAAGGACCGTGATGTATGAAGTCCACTATGGTCCACTCGGGAACAGAGCCGGGAGCCATGATAAAACCGCAAGGACGATGGGTAAAAGATGTGAAGAGAGAATGGAAAGGCTCCCGCTTGTGATTTCTAGTTTCTCATACTTATACAGGCGGACCCAATTGACCTCACTGGATCACAAGCTAGTCAAGTGGTCAAATGCGGGGTAACAGGGGGGTCCCGGAGGGTATCTGACTTCCTTCTCTTCACAACAGGCAACATCTGGGTTAATCGCGGCACCGATACATCGGGAATAGGCGTCCAGTATCGTTTGGTGTACGAGAAGGCGAAAGAAACCTTATTCCTAGGCGAAGAAATTCCGATCACACTCCAACCCTCCAGGAATATGACGCAAATGACGTGTCTTCGAGCTTGGACCACGTCCAGGAAGACGGAGATTTGTCGCATTCACGAAGGGGAAAAGTAACAATTCATATTAGTATAGAGGTCACAAGAACTGAAACGTGCAGTGGAGGGGATTGCCGGACCGTTGATAGAGGAAGAGTAAAACTGGAAGGAGATGGATATACGTGAAAAAAGTCACATACAGTTAAATAGGCCAACAGTCAAAACGGTGGTCTCTGCTAATGGGATTGATGAGTCGAATACTTTGACAGGTATTTCTCTGTCTCCGCAACTTGAAGATCTGCTATGCATATACAACGTTAGAGCGACGAGGAAAAACGGCATGAAGGTCGTACTTTTGTTTTCGATCTCTAGTTAGAATGAACTCCAAGTAGAATACAAACGCTCCTTGTCTATATACTCGGCAATAGCCAGAGGAACCTTGTCCCGCCACGTCCCATTACCCGACTTGATAGCATTCCTGACTGCAGTAGAACTGTGCGCCAGAAACTCGTCCGAGATCGCCGCCGGTACGACCTTGTCTCTTGCCCCGACCTGCTCCGCCGCCTCCCAGATGTCAATCCTGCCCGATCCCGCCCTGGGCGCATACACGATCCTTGCCCGACTCTCAAAGAAGAATTCTCTTAGCTCAACAACCATGTCCTTGTAGTATCTCTCTGCAAATACCCTCTCCACCGTATCCCAACCCATCACGAAGTCCCACGACGCGCTGGGCATCTCTGCATGCAGCCTTCGCGCCTTGCCTACGAACGTCGGTTCATCGATGACCGCTATATGGAATCCCAGGAGTGCCATCATGCTTTGGCGCTGGGCGTAAGTGGCATCTCCAGGCGCGAGGTTCTTGTCAGCATTGGTCGTGGAGAGCATGAGGATCCTTGCGTCGTAGTCATTGCCACAGCGGGCGAGGGCGAGGTGGGCGAGAGTCGGAGGATTGAAGGACGAGTCGAGGATGAGCACTTTGGCTCCGTGGCGGAGTTGGGGAAGAACTTGGGACATCGTGAGTGAGTGACGTAATGTTGATCCGATCAGTCACGACGCCTCTTTCACTTCTACCACCACCGCCCAGTTTTTTTAACTGTACAGGACTGGAATACTAGTAAAGGGGAACTAAATCGAATCCAATAGTTCATATTGGAACCTGATTGCATCCAGCTCAATGTGATTACGCCTTCCAAAGATTCTACGTTCCACCTGTCGCCACGCCGGTCCCCGGCTGCGTTTGCACCCGTTTCCAGTTTGCAGTCTTGGAGGTCCTCGCCAAGTTCCCGGCGGATTCCCTTTACTCCTGACACTCCCTGGACTGTTCAATGTCGGCATGGTCACAACCTATTATTACTTAGTTCCTTTGTCCAAGGCGAGCAGATTCTTTCTTTGACTACCAGTATTCGAACCAGTTGGCTCCTAAATTTAAATTTGATAATTATCAGGCGACGCGATCGAGAGCTACCGGTGCAGGGGTGAGATACAAGAATTGCTTCCATATGCACCCGTTTGATCCTAGGCTATCATCTGTTCTGCTTCAAACCCATTTGTGAAGAACATAAGGACAGATGGGAGATAAGGTCCTTGACAAACGGAACGGTGCGATTCCTTAAGAACGAGGGGATAGAGAAGCAACTGTGTCCTTCGCGGCAACTCTACCGCAATGTACTATCTTTTCCTGCTAACTTCACTTGGTACCTTATTGTTATATCGCCTGCTGAGCTCAGTTCGGCGTCGACGTTTACCTCTTCCTCCCGGCCCCAAGGGACTCCCTCTCATTGGGAACCTCTGGGATGTTCCCGCAGAGTACCCGTGGCTTACCTACGCTCAATGGACTGCCACTTACGGCGACGTCTTCTATCTGGATACTCCCGGAAATCCAACCGTGGTAATCAACTCTGCCCAGGCAGTGTCGGATCTCTTTGAAAAACGCTCTGGGAATTATTCGGATAGACCAGGTATGGATAGAAAACACTGAGGTCTCAGAGTTACTAACACCGTGCAGATTTCACCATGGCACATTTAGCGGGATGGGGGACCATGTTGACTTTCATGAGATATTCGAACTGGTGGAGGTCAGTGCAAGCATGGTCTCAGTTGATATAATCATCTAATGTCTCTTCGTAGAAAGCATCGTCGAATGCTTCACGAGTATTTCCAGCTTCGTGCAGTACCTGCGTACTATCCTGTACAAATGAAGGCCACCTCGACCTTGCTACAGCAGTTGCTGGAATCTCCCGACGGGATTTCTCAGCATGTTCGCCAGTACGTGCAGACAGCAATATCCGTAAAAAGGAAACTAATGTCTATTAGCCACGCCGGTTCGATCATCATGAAAATCGTTTATGGATATGATGTCAATCCACATGGCGATCGATTTGTGGGACTTGTAGATCGGGCTATGGAAGGCGCTCGCATCACTGGGAATCTAGGGACCTTTCTCGTTGACTACATACCCAGTCTACAATACTTTCCACGTGAGTGTAGGCTAATTGCCAGCGTCGTATTAAACCTCAGCCATATAGGGTGGCTTCCTGGAATGCAATTTATGAGCCTTGCGGATGGCTGGAGAAACGATGTCGATGCAATGCAGGAAGAGCCATTCAAATACACTTCAGAGTCCCTGGTATGTTTGTTCTTACGTCTTCATTTATGTTCATTAGTCACATTAACCCGACTTGGAAAGGAGACTGGCAAAGCCCCATCTTCATTGGTTTCCGTAAATCTAGCGCAGATGAATAATATCGGCATGTCAGAGAAGAAGGCGCACCTTCAAGTCATCCGCAACACGGCTTCGGTCGCCTTTGCTGGTAGGTTGCATTCAGTGTTTCTTACCGAGGATCTAATCTTCTGTCTTGGTTACTAGGAGGTGCTGACACGGTAGGTTTTCACTCTGTATATCGTTTACATCTTTCTACTATTTCTTATTGCGATAGACTGTGTCGACCGTCCTTTCTACAATACTCGCATTCCTTTTCTATCCCGAGGTACAAGCCAAGGCACAGGCTGAGCTTGACGCGGTGGTCGGTCACACTCGGCTGCCAAATTTTGATGACCGCGCACAGCTGCCATATATTAATGCTGTCGTCCTGGAAGCATTGAGATGGAATCCCGTGGTACCAATGGGTATTTGGTTTCATATCTACGTAATCAGACTCATCCATGGCTTTCAATTCAGGTGCGGCTCATCGTTCTGTGAAAGAGGATGTTTATAGAGGTTATTACATTCCCGCAGGTATGACTCGACTGCGTTTTCTCTGTCGGTTTATGCTTATCCCCCCTGTAGGCGCCACCATCATCGGCAACGTTTGGTGAGTGATAAATAAATGTCACTTGTAATATCTAGGCTAACTTGACGCTCGATGTACCAGGACCATACTGCACGATGAGAAAGATTATCCAAATCCATCAGTCTTCGATCCCAATAGGTTCATCCCTGAGAACGGAAAAGAACCCCAACCGGAACCCACAGCCGCGTTTGGTTTTGGGAGACGGTGCGTCTGCTATATTCCATCCACCGTTGCCGTTACCGATATCCCCCTTCTCCTTAGTATCTGTCCCGGCCGTCATCTTGCATTGAATACTACTTGGATCGCCATCGCATCTATGGCAGCGACTTTATCTTTTTCCAAGGCTGTGGATTCTGAAGGCCACGTCGTTGAGCCTAGTGATACTTTTACGGATGGCCTTCTGAGGTAGGCCTTCTATCCTTGACAATTCTGATGACTGCTTCATTTTGCCGTCGCACTTAGCTTTCCCGCACCCTTCAAATGCACCATAAAGGCGCGTTCTGCTCAGGCGGAGGCATTGATAGGTTTAGCACAGTTGTAACCAAACATATTCATGTGTCTGCTTAGTGGATGGAGTCTTTTTGAGAGCATTGGCTGGACAGCCTCTACTGGGTCTTTTCTGGCCTACCGCAAGTTTAGGATCAAGATCCTTGGTCAATATATCTTTCATTCGTGAGGTTCTTTCGCAATCGTTTACTTCGCCCGACCAGGTTAGGTTTATGTTTACGGTGGTCCAGGAAGTATGTGGCAAACCGACACGAAAGTGGGAGGTCCAAAATTCAATAGTTAACTACGTACGCTATGCTAAAATCCGATGAGACTGGATTGAATACTGATTATACATCCCCGCTAATGCAGCTCAAGTATGCAGTACACGACGGCAACAAAACGATGTGATCGCAGACCTCGGGCCGAGTCATCCGAATCTCACTCCGAACCGCGGCTTCACCAGTCGCGAGGATCTATGATATCTTCCGCGCGCGTATGCAAGAATGACGAGGCCAGGATTCGCCAAAATTGAGGCTATATTCATCAAAATCCTAACAATCTGACATTCCCTTCAGCACTGACTTTGGTAGCTTGGAATAAGGCTCACTTGGAGCAAACTTGAAGGGACGAACCTTCGACTAAGAGCAAAGATTTCAGGAAGAACTAGATTGTGCTGCATCTTACATTGCTATCATGAACGGAGCCCTTGATCTGGGATTGGTCGAGGAAGCAAATCGTTTGTACCATTCGTTGTTCGCGTTCAATGAGTCCAGCTGATGCCGTACAGTTACTGAATATCTTTCCCATGATATCTTGCCGAGCGCTCCATATTCAAAAGCGGGTCATGTGGCAATACCACTGCAATGATTTTTTTTCAACAAGGCTTGGCTGCAATACAGTTAACTGGGATTCCCATAAAACACGTCGTGGTTTGCCTACACTTCGCAGCTCACACCAGGATCACAACCTGTCGAGTTCAGTCAAATCATAATCGGCTTATATTGTTTAACGTTTGTGTTGTCCAGTCAAGGATGGACAGGCCTATCGTTGCTTGGGCTCACTTATTTCCTATTCCTGATCAGACTTCGATGTCCTTATTTTTACGGTGAGCCTCATGATCGTTCCCGCGCTTATCTTTATTCTAAGTCTATTCACATGGGGAGCAGAGTGGAGATAAGAATTTCACGCCCTTGATTGAGGAAAACTTCTTAAGAGATAAGAAGAAGAGGGATTCAGGTTACCCGCGTCAACTGTTTCCCGATGAATTCCTTTCTCCTGCTAGTGTCTCTTGCACTTAGTGTGTCATTATTCTATCGCCTGTTCCGACATTCGCTTAAATGCCGACGTCTACCTCTCCCTCCCGGTCCCAAGGGTCTTCCGCTCATAGGGAACCTCTGGGATGTGCCAGTAGAGTATCCGTGGGTCACTTATGCTCGATGGTCCTCCACTTACGGCGACGTCATTTGTCTGGATACTCCCGGAAATCCGACGATTGTAATCAACTCTGCCGAGGCAGCAGTGGATCTGTTGGAAAAGCGCTCTGGGAATTATTCCGATAGACCAGGTATGGGTAGAGAATACCCCAACGTCTCAGACTTAGTGATACTATGCAGATTTCACTATGGTACATTTGTCGGGATGGGGATTCGACTTCGGTTTTATGAGATATGCTGACTGATCAGGCTCCCTGTTACTACTATCTACTTTTTCTTCTTAGGATGCATCGGCGGATGTTCCATCAGTACTTCCAACCTCGTGCAGTTCCGACATACTATCCTGCGCAGATAAAAGCAACGTCGGTCTTGCTGCAACAGTTGCTAAAATTTCCCGATGAATTTGCTCGTCATGTTCGCTAGTAAGCTCGTTGTATTGTACGGATAGCGTATTCTTAATAACTCACGGCCTGTGGTATCCTTCCAGTCATACAAGTTCAGTGATCATGGAGATTGTTTACGGATACAATGTAGATCCAAACGGAGATCCGTTTGTGGAGATGGTGGATCAAGCTCTGGAAGGTGCTCGCATCATTGGAAACGAGAGGATTTTTCTCGTTGATTACATCCCCAAATTGAAATATCTTCCGCGTGAGTTCCTGCTTATTTTACCAACAGGTTCGCACTGAAAGCTTATGAAGGTTGGTTTCTTGGCGCAAGTTTCATGAGGCAAGCGAACACTTGGAAGAAAGAAGCTGAGGAGGTGAAGGAAAGACCATTCAAATACACTTCGGAGTCGCTGGTACGTCCCCACTTCCCTCTCAATCGATATTGGTTGCATTGATATCTCACCCCAAGGCTAACGGCCTCGCGGCATCTTCATTCGTCTCTGAGAATCTCACAAAGATGACGGAGATCGACATCTCGGAAAAGGCGGCACAGCTTGAAATTATTCGGAATACAGCTGGTGTAGCTTTCACCGGTATGTTCCTTTCAGTGGTTCTTGCTGACGATCTTATCTTTGCCTTGGATAGCGGGTACCGACACGGTAAGTTACCACCTTTGTGCACTGTGAAAGTCTCTAATCGTTACAAAGACCGTGTCAGCCCTCCTTTCTGTGATTCTAGCATTTGTTCTTTACCCCAAGGTCCAAGCTAAGGCTCGAGCTGAGCTAGACGCCGTTGTCGGTCCCACTCGGCTGCCAAATTTTGATGACCGTCCACAGTTGCCATACATTAATGCCATTCTATTGGAAGTATTAAGATGGAATCCTGTTGTGCCGATGGGTGTGTCTACAGATCGTGAGATGTCCCTGCAGATCATTGATTCAATTTAGGTCTTGCTCATCGTAACGTGAAAGCGGATGTTTACAGAGGTTATCACATTCCTGCGGGCGAGTTTCAAATGCTATTGTTGTTTTTTCTTGTTCTTGTTTGTGTTTATACCATCTGTAGGCGCGACCGTCATTGGTAACACTTGGTAAGTGTCAGTTATCAATGCAGAGTTTCCAGGTTGACATTGTCACTCGATTTAGGGCTATACTGCATGATGAAAAACACTACCCCAATCCTCACATTTTTGATCCTGAACGGTTCATGCCAGAGGAGGGAAAAGAGCTCCAGCCGGAACCCACCGCCGCATTTGGGTTTGGAAGACGGTGCGTGTGATATAATTCCATCCAACCTCTTACTTAAATTGTCTTCAGTGTCTGTCCGGGCCGTTATCTCGCCTTGAATATTATATGGATCACCATCGCGTCTATGGCAGCGACTTTGTCATTTTCCAAGGTTGTGGACTCAGAAGGTCGTGTTGTGGAACCTAGTGATACTTTCAAAAATGCCGCTGTAAGGTAGATCTGTCCATGGTTCACTACTATTCCCAATTTTGATTTCACGCACAGCTTTCCCATGCCTTTCAAATGCGCGATCAAGGCGCGCTCCGCTTCGGCGCAAATATTGATAGAATCAGATGGATTGTAACAGTTTAACGATCACTTACTTCGGCTCTTGATTGTCTGTCTTTGCGATCGGTCTTAGAAGTTGGCTTTCAATTTATGTTTTCGAATGCACGCTCAATTTCTGACGTTTCGTATGAGTGCTGTTCTCTAGTTCTAACGCTATAGCTGTACGTCGTCCATATGTGTTGAATCTATTCGAAAATTGTCTATCCTGTCGGTGTCTAAATCGGTCAGCCTGCAATCGGTTATTCGGTTGGGCGAATCATGTTCAGGTCCCGGTAGTCTGGGAGTTATCTCATTCTGAGTCTGAATATCGTCACATAAGTAAGCTATGTCCTCCAAGCTCAATCGTGCAACGAGGTAGATATGCATAACAAGTATATTGACTAGCATACCGTGTACTTAATTCACCTAGTTACAACACGGCCGAGTGCCTTTGGAAAATGGTAGATTGGAAACAGACTTGAAAACTGAGGTGATCGTTGCAAGTTTGTTACAATTCATTTGAATTGATCAACGCTTGCGCTCCAGCAGAGCGCGCCTTGATCGTGCATTTGAAAGGTAGGGGAAAGCTATGTATGAAGTTAATATTTCTTAGCACGTATCACGTATGTGAAAAGACCTGCCTAAGAAAATCACCTGTAAAGGTATGACTAGGTTCAACGACCTGACCTTCGGAATCCACAGCCTTGGTAAACGACAACGTCGACGCCATAGAGGCAATAGCAATCCATGCGGTATTTGAGGCGAGATAACGGCCAGGGCAGATACTGAGGGGAATCAGCACAGAGGCTGGATGGACGCCATATTTCACTCACCGTCTCCCAAAGCCGAACGCAGCTATGGGTTCAGGTTGGGTTTCTTTCCCTTCTGTAGATATGAACCTCTCTGGATCGAAGACATGAGGATTTGGATAATCCTTTTCGTCGTGAAGCATAGCCCTACAAGAAATATTAATCTGAGGTTTGGATATCGATGCACTTTGTTATTTACCAAGTGTTACCAATGACAGTCGTACCTACGGAGGGGATAAGCAGGAACAGAGAAGAAACCCGATTCGGGACATACCCGCAGGAATGTAGTAACCTCTATAAACGTCCTCTTGCACATTTCGATGAGCGATACCTACATCGAAGCCTATGAGCGGGGGTAACGTTCGTGGTGTGTAAATGTATACTCAATGGCACAACAGGATTCCATCTCAGTGCTTCCAACAGAATAGCATCAATATATGGAAGCTGCGGGCGGTCCTCAAAATTCGGTAGCCGGGTGGGGCCGATAATAGCATCGAGCTCGGCTTGGGCCTTGGCTTGTACTTCGGGGTAGAGGACGAATGCAAGTATTGTGGAAAGGACAACTGATACGGTCTTTGCAGTGTTGAGACAGACTTCACACGAGGCAAAAGATGAGAACCTACAGTGTCCGCTCCCGCTAACCGAGAGTAAGGTCAGAGGGTTCAACAAGAAACATTGTGTACAACCTACCGGCAAATGCTACCGCAGCTGTATTCCGAGTGACTTCAAGGTGTGTCATCCTCTCAGATACACTGATATTTTTCATCTTTGCTAGATTTACAGAGACGAGTGAAGAAGCTGCGAGACCGTTAGCCTTGATGTGAAATACAGAGTCAGCACGACCGAAAATAGTTAATGAGTAAATGTAGATGTACCATTGACTCCGAAGTGTATACAAACGGCCCTTCCTTCATCTCCTCAACATCTTTTCTCCATGAATCCGCAAGATTCAGGAAGTTGGCACCGGGAAACCATCCTTCATACGATTTCAATACGACCCTAACATGTAAATTAAAGTCGACTCACGCGGAAGATATTTCAAACTGGGGATGGAGTCGACGAGAAAAGTCCCCATATTCCCAATAATGCGAATACTTTCCAGAGCCCGATCCACTATCTCTACAAATCGATCTCCATTTGGATCTACATCGTATCCATAGACAGTTTTCATGATGACCGAACCAGCATGGCTAGAAGTTGCGGCAGGCCATGGAATTTCAATATCATGTTGCCTGTATAAGTTATATATGTGCAACTTACTGGCGAACATGGCGAACAAACTCGTCGGGAGATTTATGCAACTGTTGTAGCAATACTAACGTTGCTTTCATTTGCACAGGATAATACGAGGGAACTGTACGAGGCTGAAAGTATTGATGCACCATCCTGCGGTGCCTTCTACGAGGAGAAACAGAAAAATCAGATAAGATCAGTGTTAAAGATGGTTAAGAGCAAACCTCCAATCCTCAGAATATCTCATAAACCCTAGGTTGAACCCCCACCCCGCCAACTTTGTCATAACGAAGTCTGCGCGACCTTAGCTTCTATAAGATTTTATAGTATCCCCCAGCCATACCTGGTCTGTCGGAATAATTTCTAGAACGTTTTTCGAAGAGATCCGCCGCCGCTTGGGTAGAGTTCAATACGACGGTCGGATTTCCGGGTGTGTCCAAATACAAGATGTCGCCGTAAGTGGCAGCCCATTGGGCGTAAGTAAGCCATGGGTACTCTGCGGGCACATCCCAGAGATTCCCTAAGAGTGGAAGACCCTTGGGCCCAGGAGGGAGACGCTGGCGGTTAAGAGAGTGGCGGGTAATACGATGTAACCATACGACGAAAAATATTGCAAGAAATGCTACCAGGAGATTCGAGGTCATTGTGAGGAGTCGCTGCAGCTGGTTTCTCTCCCTTAGAACCCACTCCTTAAATAACAAGTCTGACCTTTCCTGAACCGAAAACCGGGGTTTCTGAAGACGATAAACGGATGCATTTTACATAGGGTAAATGCACCTTGTATCAGCTGAACGCCCAACATGGCCCCAGGCGGAGTGGGTATCGTGCATTGTCTTAGCAGTTCGTATCTTATTTTTGGATGATGCCATCAGATAACCGGCCCGCTCCGAGTAGTACGGGACCCGGTTACCATACCTTGACACTGACACAACATATCCAGTCCATTCCCTCGCCACCAGCATCTAGTCTTCGAAAATCGTGTCTACTCTTGCTGTAATAGGAACTCTCGTGCTTCTCGACATAGACGATTTGTCTTTCCCAACGAATTCCACGTTACTCATATCTAAAACCCAGAATCTCTCCACAGTGATTCCCACACCGTTCAATAATTATGCGATCCAAGCCTTACACATCTGATGTCTCGTTTGCCACTCCTACTACGGACCCGGACGAGGAGCCCGACCCTACGTCAGGTGAAGGAAATAGATTGTTTGCATGTGCTTCTAGTTCGCAGCTGTTCACTAATACCCTTCAAGGGACTCGTGCCAGAGTTCAGCTGATTCTTGCAATCAAGCGTTTCTCTTACCAATTTATCGGACCAACCTGAGGTGAAATTATCACGATCTTCTTTGTTGTGTTCTACGAGCCTGGTTGCAATCTGGTACAAGATACGATGCCTACGGTGTAATGTATGTCCGACCGTCACTCCATACGTCGCATTCTTCGTCGATTCGGAATTTATTGGTAGGATTTCTGCTGTGCAAGGCGAAACCACAAAGTGACATTTATTGCTACTACCATCGCAATCAATTCTCTTCGAGTCTATTTCTAGCCAGGTTTTGACATTTATCACGCTGATGCGATACTGCAGGAGGCGCCAGTTCTTTGGAGTGTGCAACAACCGAATCTCCATATATACATGTTCACATCCGTTTGTTTCCTGGTCATCTGCTCTTCTTGAAACCTATATATGGAAAACGCGGCGAGCAGCGGCGAGGAGATAGGGATTCCGTGTCCTTGACTTACGGAAAGATGCCGCTTCTTAAGTTGCGCGCGGCCGTGGTGTCCTCGCAATGATCTCGACATTCTTGGTAACGTTCATAGCCTTTGGTCTCATTCTTACATCGCTTTAGTCGACGCTCACTTGGCCGATGGTGTCTCCCTCCTAGTCTCAAGGGTTTTTCACTCATAGGAAACCTTGGAGCAGAGTTACCTCGCCTCCAGACATCTCGACTTGTTACCGAGAACATCAGAACCATCAGCGGTAACGACAATATCCGTAATGCCAACATCGTGACTCGCAGGGGCACCACCAGCACTGACAATGACGCCTCGCACACCAAATACGGAACAATAGTGTGGCTTTCGACCTAGTTCCAGATGCCTCTCGATAACGAGTCAAATTTCAACTTAACGTTTTTCGCCTGAAGGTAAAACAAGATGTTTACTCCCATATGTTCTGCTAAGTATATACGTACGTCGTACAATACCCTAGAATTTCAACGATCGAAATTCAATATCTGATCGGTCGTTCCGATTTGTTACAATCAGCCAGACTCTATCAAATATCCCTCCCCCCTATCAGCTCTTGTGCCTGGGCAGAGCGTGCCTTAATAGTGCATTTGAATGGCATGGGAAAGCTACGCGTATCATCAGACTAGGTCGTATTATGCTCAACGCAAAAGAACCTACCTCAGAGCACCGTCGGTAAAAGTATCACTAGGTTCAAGGATACGGCCTTCAGAATCCACGGATTTGGAAAAAGATAAAGTCGCCGCCATAGACGCGATAGCGATCCACGCGGAATTCAACGCGAGATAACGGCCAGGACAGATACTGAAGAAATGTCAGCACGTGCTGGATGAAAACATATCTCACGCACCGTCTCCCAAACCCAAACGCAGCTATGGGTTCAAGTTGGGTTTTTTCCCCATCCTTAGGCATAAATCGGTCGGGATCGAAGACAAAAGGGTTGGGATAGTCTTTTTCGTCATGAAGCATAGCCCTACTTTGAGCGTTAGTCTGAAGTTTAGATGTTATACAAACGATACTCACCAAGCATTACCAATGACGGTCGCGCCTGTGCGGAGGAAATAAGCAGAGACAGATAAGAAAAACACATCCGGAACATGCCTGCAGGAATGTAATATCCTCTGTAAACATCCGTATTCATGCTACGATGGGCAACACCTAAATGAAGAATGAAAAATGGACTCCATGGACATTAGTAGACATGTAGACACACCCATTGGCACGACAGGATTCCATCTCAGTGCTTCTGACAGAATAGCTTCAATATAAGGCAACTTTGGACGGTCGTCGAAATTTGGCAGTCGGGTGGCACCAACCACCACGTCTAGCTCAGCTTGAGCCTTGGCTTGCACATCGGGGTAGAGAAGAAATGCGAGTATTGTAGAAAGGAGAACAGATACGGTCTGCGCAACAGTAAGACGGAATCTAAAAATGGGAGACAAAAGTGAAAACATACGGTGTCCGCCCCCGCTAACCATGACGTCGGATCAGATATTCAAGAGGAAACACCAAATACAACTTACCTATGAAGGATACGGCAGCCGTGTTCCTTATAATTTCGAGCTGTGTCGCGTTCTCCGACATGCCGATTTCTTTTGTCTTTGTTAGATTTTCAGAGACGAATGAAGACTCTACGAGATCATTAGCCTTGGGGATGGGATACAGAGTCAGCGCAATAAAAAACAATAGATGAGTGATGACGATATACCATTGACTCTGAAGCGTACATAAATGGACCGTCTTTCATCTCCTCAACATCTTTTCTCCAGGTGTCTGCAAGACTCCTGAAGTTTGCACCGGGAAACCATCCTACAGACACTGTTAATACGATTCTAACCGTTAAATTAAAGCTAACTCACGCGGAAGATATTTTAAACTGGGAATGTAGTCAACCAGAAAACTGCCTACGTTTGCAACGTTGTGCACACGTTCTAGAGCCCGATCTACTAGTTCCACGAATCGATCGCCATTCGGGTCGACATCATATCCGTAGACGGTTTTCATGATGACAGAACCTGCGTGACTAGAAGGATACGACAGACCGTGAGCTTTCGTGATCATACTGTTGATATATATACAGCTTACTGGCGAACATGGTGAACAAACGCATCTGGAGATTTGTGTAACTGTTGCAGCAAAACCAACGTTGCTCTCATTTGCACGGGATAATATGCGGGAATCGCACGGGGCTGGAAATACTGGTGAAACATCCGCCGATGCATTCTACAACGAAACAAAGAGATAAATAGGTAACATCAATAAGGAATGTGGTGAACTGCAAACCTCCACCAGTTAGAATATCTCATGAAAGCCATGCTATATCCCCATCCCACTAGCTTCATCATGGTGAAATCTACAAAGCAATTACAAGTTCTGAGATGCTATAGTATCCACCAGACATACCTGGTCTATCAGAATAATTTCCGGAGCGCTTTTCGAACAGATCCGCCGCTGCCTGGGCAGAGTTGATGACAACGGTCGGATTTCCGGGTGTGTCCAAATACAAGATGTCGCCGTAAGTGGCAGCCCATTGAGCGTAGGTGAGCCATGGGTATTCTGCGGGTACGTCCCAGAGGTTCCCTATGAGAGGAAGACCCCTGGGTCCGGGAGGGAGAGGCAAACCGCGACGTCGAATTGAGCTCAGCAGACGATGTAACAGTAAGGCACCAAATATTGCAAGAAATGCTATCAGGAGAGTTGAAGGCATTGCAAGAACAGCTGCATTTGTTTATCGATTCTCAGTGCTTAAAAAGACTTGGTTGTCCGTGAGACAAGGACACAGAGTCAGTTTTATCTCCGAGTTGCTTGCCAAGTTTCCCAAAAATATGCCCGGAGAAGAGGACAGAGCTCGGACAAACAGACCTGAACGTGTGGTGATATAGAGCATCAGTCCCTCAGTCCATGCGCTACAAAGGTCCTGTGCCTCCTGAATTGCCGCTTCAGAGCAGGAGACATGGTAAAAATTCAAAACCAAATTGGGAAGAGACTCGGACATAGTAAGCCCCGGTACCGATGCTAAAGGTCGGGTTATGATGTTGCGCTTGTACAAAGGAAAGGCAGAAAACACTGCGAATCGACATAATCGACTAAGAAAAGATTTCAAGTGTCATGAGTTGCATCCTAGGCGGTGGTATTACCATGTTAGCTCAAAAAAGTGATACTATGTAAGAGGTATACTTGACATGAAAGAACCAGCTAGACTCTGGTACGAGCCCCCGATTCTGCTTCACCAAGGTCATCAGGGGTAAGGCTTGGAACATGTACTCATGAGACGGAGTGGGAACTGACGTGGGGCAAATAGCCACGGGATGACATCATCCCGATAACCGGCTTGCTCCGAGTCCAATCGCCGACATCCTCAGTACTTATTCCCTTCTTATATACCTCGAAGGGCAATCAGTGTCGCACTCGCCCTGAGAGTATTGTAAAACTATATTTTTGGCCATTGGACAGCGTCCTCCGTCTGTCGAAGCTCTCGTATTCCCAACTCAAGCGATTCTCTTTCCCCACGAATTCCGCGTTGGACGAGTATTGGTAGATCCCCGAGTCTCGCTGTGGGCGATTCCTGCTCCATTCGACAAATTATGCTTCAAGCTACATTTGACGTCTCGCTTGTCACTCAAACTGCGGACCCGGACGAGATGCTTCACCCAACGTCAGGTGAAACGCAGCACATTGTTTGCGTACCCTTCCGGATTACAGCCGTTCACTAATACTTTTCAAGAGACCTCGTGTCGGGGTCCAGCTGATTCTCTGCAATTAAGTAGCTCTCTCACAAATCACATTATTGGGCCAGGATAAGGTGATAGTATCACAACCTTCTTTGCAGGGGACAAACAGCGCCTTGACGGACCGACACTCCACATACCACGCTAAAATCGCAACCTATTGTTTCCTAGTCGATTCCGAATTGATTGGAGTACCTTTGGAGTACTCTTGTACATTTCGTTTGTCCAAGGCGGGGGCAGAATCGCAATTATTTCTTCCAAGTCTATCCTAGTCAGGTTTCGACATGCTGTTCCGGCGCTGCAGGAGGCATTAGTTCTTTGTAGCGCGCACGAATTAAATCTCCATATAGCCACGTTCACGTATGTTTGGTCCCAGGTTTACTTGTCATCTGGTCTTCTCTAGACCTATTTGTAGAAACCATGGAAACAGCGACGAGATAAGAATTTCATGTCCTTTGCTCACGCCAAGGTGGAGTCTCCTAGCGATGATCTCAACTCTCCTGGCACCGTTTGTGCTCTTTGGTGTCTTGCTGTTATATCGTTGCCTCTCCCATAATCGCCGGCGTCTCCCGCCTGGTCCCAAAGGTCTTCCACTAGTAGGGAACCTCTGGGACGTGCCCGCAGAATACCCATGGCTTACCTACGCTCAATGGGCTGCCACTTACGGCGACATCTTGTATTTGGACACACCCGGAAATCCGACTGTTGTACTAAACTCTGCCCATGCGGCGGCGGATCTCTTCGAAAAACGTTCCAGGAATTACTCTGATAGACCAGGTACGGTTGGTAGATATTACAATGTCTAAGAGTTGATAATAGTCCGCAGATTTCACCATGATGAAGTTAGCAGGATGGGGGAAAATCATAGGGTTTATGAGATATTCTGACCAGTGGAGGCAGGTACAGCCTTGTTTTCGTTGATGTAGTCTGATATCTCTTCATAGAATGCGTCGCCGGATGTTTCATCAATATTTCCAACTTCGTGCGGTTCCAGCGTACTATCCTGTGCAGATGAAAGCGACGTCGGTCTTACTTCAACAGCTGAATAAATCTCCCGACGCATTTGTTCACCATGTTCGGCAGTAGGTCCCGGCAGCAGTACATTTTTCGTAATATCCAACGGCCTTTTAGCCATGCCGGTTCAGTCATCATGAAATTAGTCTATGGATTTGATGTCAACCCAGATGGCGATCAATTTGTGGAACTGGTGGATCAAGCTATGGAAAGTGCTCGCATCGTTGGGAACGAGGGGACTTTTGTTGTTGACTACATCCCCAGTTTGAAATATCTTCCACGTGAGTTGACTTTTCCTTCAGCAAAACATTAGGGTCGTATTTAAACCCACTTTCATGTGAAGGATGGTTTCCTGGTGCAAACTTCCTCAACCTTGCACACACCTGGAGCAAAGATGTCTGGAACATGATGCAACGTCCATTTGAATACGCTTCAAAATCACTGGTATGTTCTCATACATTCATTGATCAATATCAATCCCCATTGATTATGAACGTCACCCTAAGGCGAACGGTCATGCGCCTTCTTCGTTCGTCTCTCAGAATCTAACAAGGATGAAGCAGTTTGGCTCGTTAGAGAGTGCGGCACACCTTGAAATTATCCGGGATACAGCTGGGGTAGCCTTTGCCGGTAGGTTGTATTCAGTGTCTCTAGACATTGGTTGAACACCCGATTTCATTTCTTTGTTAGCGGGCGCCGACACCGTACGTTTTCATTGTTTGAAGTCTGTGTCATTGCTCATATACGCTACAAAGACTGTGTCCGTGGTGCTTTCTACAATGCTCGCATTTCTTCTTTATCCTGAGGTACAAGCAAAGGCCCAAGCTGAGCTGGATGCTGTTGTAGGTCCCACCCGGCTACCGAATTTCGACGACCGCCCGCAGTTGCCTTATATTGAAGCTATTCTGTCAGAAGCACTAAGATGGAATCCTGTCGTGCCAATGGGTATACACTTTGAGGCTACGAACGTTACCCTAACTCATAGGTTTGTAGGTATTGCTCATCGCAGTATGCAAGAGGATGTTTACAGAGGCTATTACATTCCTGCGGGTATGTCCCGGATCGGATTTTCTTCTCGGTTCCTGCTTATCCCCTCCATAGGCGCAACCATCGTTGGTAATGCTTGGTGAATATCAATATGCATTAACGTCCGGACCTCATATTAACAGCCCATGTAGGGCTATGCTTCACGACGAAAAGGATTATCCCAATCCTTTTATCTTTGACCCCGACAGGTTCATGTCTGCAGAGGGTAAAGAACCCCAGCCTTACCCCATGGCTGCGTTTGGATTTGGGAGACGGTGCGTGAGATATGATGGCATCTAGCCTTTGTGCTGATATTTCCTCAGTATCTGTCCTGGCCGTTATCTCGCCTCGAATACTGCGTGGATTGCTATTGCATCCATGGCATCGATTTTGTCGTTAACCAAGGCTGTGGATTCTGACGGCCGTGTTGCCGAACCTAGTACTACCTTCACGGATGGTTTTCTGAGGTAGACCTTTCCATCTTCGACGTATCATACCTCCTTTTGATCTGTACTCCCAGCTTTCCTGTGCCTTTCAAATGCACCATCAAGGCTCGCTCTGCTCGGGCGCAAACTTTGATAGATTCGGGCGGATTGTAACAAAATTGGAACACTATCTGTCCTCGACTGTGCCCACGGTGAGGCGTTTGATAGATAACCAGATGAGGATAACCATAGTCAGAAGAAAGCGCAAAGACAACGATTAATAGTGTTATATGTACAAGGTCAGACTGATTGAATGGCTACCATATGATCTACAGTGTACTACGTTGACAGGAAAAAATGCCCAAAATTAGTGATGATTCCTTCTAATCAGCTGTCCGCAAAAAATAAAAGCTGAAAAAACCGTCCAACAAAATGTCATCAAGTCGAGTAAGTTAATCTATGCTTCACTGCGATGCAATATCAAGGGCATCCATGGCCAGACCGAGAGGATCAGTCATAGGTGCAGGTCTATTTGCCATAATTGAATCGGTCCCAGAAGGTGCGCCAAAGAAGACCTCGGGGCTGGTACACGCGGCGACAGCCCTACGCATGTGTGTCGTCAAGAATGACAAGCCAACTTGATACGCGGCTAATCGTGAACCCCGACATCAGCGAAACGTTTTCCCTGCGTGTGAGAAAAAAAGGACATACAATTCATCCAACCGAAACCTTCGCGTGGAACCATCTTGAAGTCAATACCCTGATTACCATATTCTGCATCTACAAGGTGCGACAGCTTGACCGCATCAAACTGTATTTGTCATAATGTTCATAACAGTTCATAATCATTGAAGAGAACCAGCCGACCTTCTCGGGAACGACTCCGTTGAAATCAACGAAAGCAGTGGTCATCCTGACAAAGTTATGAGCCCACGTTGATATGAAATCATGGTGACATACATATAGAGAAAACGGTAGGCGAGTCGTTGCGCTTCCTCGAGGTATCCGTATCGTTCTAGCCCCACCCAAATCACAATCTGGTGAGGAGGCCTGTAAGTTGGTGTGAGAAACGCGTATTCGAGAGAAGATATGATTCATACCATGCGTAACTGCACCACGGAAAAACATGCATCAGGTCAGAAAGACAATAACACAGGACGAGAGGGCAGCATACGGATAATCCCATTGTCGGTTAGGTCGGTCCAAGGAAATCTTTCCGCGAGACTCTTCGGTACCTGACACGACACCACCAAGAACCTCGAACTTCTTCAAAGAATGCGAACTGGAAGGTACGATGTTCAGTGAGTCATCCCATTCCCACGAGAACAGCGAGAAGACAACATACACGAGCTTCCGACACTGCTCTTCACTGGCACAGCCAGCCCAAAGCGGCCAAAACGCTGTCACGCTCTCATACAATATCTGCTTCTCCTTAACAGTATCGTAATCGAAGTAAAGACTCTTCGTTTCGTTCCAGAGGTACTTGTCAATCATTTCCTTCGGAAGGGCCGCTCTCTGGAACCACTCATCACTCCGCTGCACCCTCTTGCGCGAACTTTCCCTGCTTATATTTGCGCATGCTTCCACCGAAGGAGGGAATGGCGACAAAGGGAAATCCTCCTCCAACTCAAGCTCATCATCAAAATACCTCTCGGATCGCGGTCCCGATGTCAACCTCGTACTTGTACAGCAATGCCTGTAGGTCGATGGTCGCAAGGTTCGCAACATCGCTTTTCGAACCTATATGTCGTGTCGTGTCCAGATTCACGAACAGCACGATCGTGCAAAAAAGTACTCGTCTAGCTGAGGCTCCTTCAAGTCCCCGTCGTTGTATTTTTCGCTGAACTCCAGAACGGAGAGCCCATGCTTTCAGCATAAGGTTCCAGGATGTGAGTGAAATGAGACGCCTCCGTTTCGGGAGGGTATACCGAGGCCATCTGGCGGTAGCGCGACAGACCATTTTAGGATCCATGCGGGGCTCCGCAACCCACACAGTGTGGTACTCTTTGATGGCTGCTTGGATAGCACGTTTCAGCCAAGCCCTGTTGCCATCAACGTCAGATTGGTCGAGCTGGTTGTAAATCTGAAGAGCCATGTCTGTAAGGAATGGGTGGCTGTGATACGACAAAGGTAGTAGCTTCGACTGGCCGTTAGGGATCTTGTTGTAGTGGCGAAATTTCAAAGATGAAATGGTCGACCATACCCTTTGCCATAGTCACCTGGCCATCGACGAGGAGTCCGAGAGATATGAAGTAAGAGTCCCAGTTGTAGAGCTGCAGAACGGTGTAAGTAACAAAGCGCATGTATGCTATGATGAAGTAACCTCGTTGAATCGCGCACCAGGAACGATGAAAGGAATGCCCTTCAAGGTTTTCCCGCCCTTGCCATCTTCCACCTCGTTCATTGCCAAGGC
The DNA here is from genome assembly GCA_030407055.1 of Armillaria mellea. Lineage (NCBI taxonomy): Eukaryota > Fungi > Basidiomycota > Agaricomycetes > Agaricales > Physalacriaceae > Armillaria > Armillaria mellea. The sequence continues at coordinate 46,792 of JAUDZF010000148.1, forward strand.
GAGGATACCGGGTTTAGAGTTTTAGGCTCTTGACAAAACGGATCATCAGGCTTCTCTGGAAGGACACATACATCAAGATTCATATGTGGCTTCTCTTTGGCAACCTTGTGATAATATCGGGCCATGGCAGGTTCACCGTAGGGAACGTAAATTCGAGGATTGGAGCGACCTGTGCGGTTTCTTTGGATCAGCAGTAATGATTTCAAGCCCGTCACCATCAATACGACGTGTCAGGGAGTGCCAGAACGAGTTCTTGATCATGCGAGATAAACGATCAACAGGATTCTCGGTGAGCCTAGCCTCGTCAAGGACAATTCTCTTTCGATTGTGGTCGCGAGCGAGAGCAAGCTCTTGCAGCAGATTAGATAGCATATATGTGCCCTGAGAGGCATTGAGGCAAAGAAGACGAAGAAATGTAACTAGACGTACTCGAATATCAAACGTCTTGAACCCATTGCTCGTCGCTGTTCCCAACGCCATCATCTTCGGACCAGCGTCAGTGACGCTTATCTGAAAGTCTCCGTCGGTGTCCTCCTGTTCCAGAACAACTCGAATGGTCTCTTCGACGTCGATTAGGAAACGCCTAGGTGCGGTGACGGCCTTCTCGTCATGAGACATACGACGCGGTCTCAAGTGCCAGTCTTCTTCAAACGCCGGTGCTCGCTTCGGCTTGTAGCCATGGATATGAGACTGAAATGGAGTGATTACTCCCTTGAAAGCACGGAAAAGAGGCAGAAACCTACGTGACTGTACGTCCGGGAACGAGTGAATGACTCGCCGCCACCGTAATAAGTGGCAGCGTCAACATTGATGGGTCTGGTTGCCTGGTCATCGACGAAGGAGACGCCGGCGGGATGGTTAAGAACGGGTGCCATGGAAGATAAGGAAAAGGAAAAGGATGAGGGGACAATGGATGAAAGGAAAGGCAATAAGCGGAAACAATGTGGGGTAAAGGCACAGAATCAGATGCGTGGGAATTTGTCGCTCTAAATTGCTGACAACGATGACCTCGATGTCGGACAAGTAACGCCAGAATATATATGGCTCACCTTCTCTCTGTCTCTACCGTGGGTGTCGGGTGGTTGTCTCTCCGTAAAATCGGATGATTGGTCCTTGATTCTGGCACCACCTCGAGGGATGCTGAGCGACACACGGAATGTCAGAGCGATTCTGGCCCTTATAAGCGCTCAAACGAGTCCCTGCCAGCTGGCTTGAACGCCGTCTTCTAAAAGGGCCATCATTTTCAGTAATAATAACAGTAACTCCGTTTGTTGATGCATGATGGATAGTTGCGTCACCACCAATATAGAGCACCGGTACGCCTCTGCCCCGTTCAGGGCATCAAACTCGCTATATAGTTGACGCAAGGTCACCGTATCTGGCCATGGGGTATATCAAACCTTCCCTTTGCGAC
>JAUDZF010000149.1:0-48080 GCA_030407055.1 Armillaria mellea
ATGTGTGGTATACGAGAAAGAGCGTTACACTTTCCAGGAGATGCTAGATATAGCTGTGAAATGCGCGGCCATCTTTAGAGACGTTTACGGTATTAAGAAGGGTAAGGAAGCCACAGTCGATTTTTGGTACTGCCAGTTCATTCACCTTTAATACAGGCGATCGTGTCGTTATTTGCTCTCGAAACTTTCCCAGCTACTACGTTGTGTTTTGGGGTTGCCGTGCGTGTCCTGATCATGTCTCGGCGAGAATGAGATACTGAATCCCAGAATCCAGACCTTCTGGGTGCTGTGACTGCTCTCGTGAATGCGTAAGATCGGTTTTCGCTCCTGGTGCTTCGCATCCTGATCTACCTAATAGGTGGCTTCCGTCGGAACTCCTCAGGCATTGTATCACGCTTACAAAATGTTCTTTAATCATTCTTGACCCTGAGCGAGCTGAGAGGATTGAGCCCATAGCCGCTGACCTAAAGCGCGCGTCAGGCGCGTCTGGGTACCTTGTCCTTGAGGATCACGAGGGAAAAGGCCACTGGGAAGGAATGGACGTTTGGAGCAAAGTATTCCCAAACTACGTTAAAGACCCAGGAGAAATACTGCGCGATGATCCTCACATTATACCAGAGGATAACGCAACGATTATCTTTACGTCGGGAACCACTGGTCTACCAAGTAAGCTTCTTTGATTTATATATCCAGGGTTAATTGATTCGTTTCTTGATTATAGAGGGCGTTCTGAGTACGCACCGTGGGTTCCTTACGTATCTGTTCAACGTGTGTTGCATCTTCTGTATGGCGTGCTTGTTCTCATGTGCGTCTTTCCAGTCAGCTTCCGTCATCGCAAGAGACCACATCAGACGGGGCGTGCCGATCCCTTCTTTGCCCGTGCTAGGCACGCAGGATGGTATCCTACTTTCAGCACCGTTGTTCCATGCCACTGGATGTTGTACATCTGTAAGCCAGAGCTCTCTCCTGGATGAGCAAGAGCTGATCTACCTCCAGCTTTCTGGCTTCCTTTATGGCGCGAGGGTTATCTTGATGAGAAAATGGAATGTAGCAGAAGGTGATCATTGGTTCCATCGCTAGCTTAACCATAATTTTAACATTTGTTTTCGTAGCCGTGAGGTAAATCTGTCCTTGTACTTCGAAACGAACTGCCGATGATCGAATTGACGGTAGATTGTGCAAAGAAGAGAACGTTATCTCTCTGGGCGGGCAGGTCATTATCTCTACATCATCGCTCCAGCTGACAATTGTACAGTGTTCCGTCGATTATAACCGACCTGGTTGATAGCCCATTATCCGGGTTTCCCATAGAAATGATCACACTCGGAGGGGCTCCAGTCGCGCCATCTCTCCTTCCCAAGTCAAACGAAGCCTTTCCACATGCATCAATGTGCACTCTCACTCCCCCGTCCCTATCCCAATAATGATTAATATTTTAAATAGCGGACAAGCCTATGGTCTTACTGAAACTAATGCGACATGCGTTGGGTTTTGTGAGGAATCCTCGTCTCGAGTAATATTTCTAGAAACCTGACTTGTTCTTCTAGATGGACCAGATTATGCGACCAACCCGGGTAGCTGGTCAGTTCATCGTGTTTCGAGAGCTTATATCTGGTTAAGTATGAGTTCAGCGGTTTCGTGACGCCTGTCAATGAGATTTTGATAATGAAGGATGATGTCAGAGCTGCCACGGGTGTGGTGGGCGAGATATGGCTTCGCGGGCCGAATATGATGAAGGGGTACTACGGAGACCAAGGTTTGTTGCAACATATTCTGTGCCCGTAAATTGACAAGCTTACAACGAGTTTCCACAGCGGCTACTGACAAGGTAGGCAAAGGATAACGTAGTTGCATGTGCTTTGGAGCTGATCGATACAGGTTCTGACTAAAGATGGATGGGTAATGACCGGAGACCTTGGCTACGTCGACGCGGGAGGGTACGTATACATTAAAGATCGGATCAAGGATATCATCATTCGCGGTGGAGAAAATGTCGTGAGTAACTTGCTAGATCTCTTAATAACGAGCTAACGGTGCGCAGGACTCTGTTTCCGTGGAGAACGCCTTGTACACCGAACATGGTGTTCTAGAAGCCGCCGCGGTAGGCGTACCTGATGAACGATTGGGAGAGCTGGTGACTGCTCTGGTCACTCTCAAACCAGGATATCGCGAGAGGATCAACGAGAAGAAACTTTTGGCTACTGCGAGGAAGCTGTGAGTAGTATTTTTCAAATTTGATTTGCCGCTTCTTAGAACACGAGTAGATTACCAAAGTTCGCCGTCCCGGTAATGATTATTTTGAAGGATGGGGAGTTTGGTGCGTTCCTCCATATTTAAAAGTACCCACTCTAAAGATTGGGTAGAACGTACGCGGTCTGGCAAGATTATCAAGGCGCAGTTGCGGATAATAGCTAGAGAAGAGTGGGTACGGAGGACGAGGGATGGGAGCAAAGTAGGTGAAGCAAAGTCCAAGTTGTAATGTTGGGTACTGTAGCTAGCAAGGCTCAAATCGTATTTTCTCCACTTTATAAAGGCGAGAATGCGTCACTGCGTCATTGAAGAAACGGAGTATCTTGTAGGTAGGTAGATGATTTTACACAGCGCACAACTTATACTAGTCCACTAATGCGTGCACACTTTAATTGTGGTTCAACCCCTAGCGTTGTTCGATAAGCGATAAATGATCAAAATCGGATAACACTAAATGATATGACTCAGCATTCGTCCTCCAATTTCATGGCAAGAACTGAACTTACTTGCATTTCATCCAGAATTCACAATAGGACCGGCCACCACGCCCTTGAAATCGCACCTCCTGACCAAACGGTGATCTCATCAGCAGAGCATGGTGAGGATCCGGGGTACGATCCAGCTAGGCGCTGGAAAACCTGAGCTTTATAAGTGCGAGAACAACAGGACGGCCTTACCTGTTCCATATATCAAGCGGCTTGCAGGCCAAACCTCCTAGGTAAAGTGTTCGTCGGCTTTGCCTGCTTCCGGATGTATGTTAGCGTAGCCAAAGATGGCAGGTAATGACACGACGTACTTTGAATCCTCGTCATCTGATATATTGATCGAGGATTGGCTTTTCCTCGATGTTTAGCGAGGTGTCTTTCGTAGTCATTAGCGAAATTGGAATTAAATGAAAGAGAAGTAGCTTACCTCATTCACCCTCGAAGACGAGTATGCTTTTGCGAGATGGCGAAAGTAAGGGAGACAGAGAACGATTTCACCGGTGCCGATGCGCCGTCCCGGAGCTTCTTATCGTAACTTTGAATCTTCGCAATATTTGCGGATATGCGTGTGCGGAGGGTATAGAACTGGACGAGACACCCGGCACGTGCCACTGACGCTGGAGAGGTGGTTCAACCAAAAAGAGGCGAGGATTGGCTATCACCAACCAGAAGAGAACGGTGAGAGCAAGACACCCTTGCTAACATCGAGCTCATCGGTGCACCGAACTACGATGATGATCCCAACGCGAAGCACGTGCTCTGATCGAGTCAAGGAGATGTTTCTAGATCGGTCGGATTTTAATTTTTGAGAAACCAACGGACTCACTCAGGCAGTGGTAATTACTCACCATGCTCATCTCGTGCAGGCACGATGACCTAGCCCTATTTCGACACCCGTTGAGCCGCGGCCTTCCCTCCCAATTCTTGAGGAAAGCATTGACGCCTATCGTCGCACGAGGCCGAATTCTGGATGCACAAGGAGAACAGACAAGAGCGGACTATGCCGGAAACCCACCCGAGGCGACCTTGGGATCGGAGAAGTGGTCGTATGGGCGAGCTTGAGGTCATAGGAGCCGACATTGAAAACTAGGAGAGTCCAAGACTCTCCGACTCGTGTCAGCCCTTGATTCGTAAAGTAAAATCGAGAGCGGCTTTTGTAGCAGGAAAGAGGTATCGGAGGTGATAAGCAGTCGCCGCTGATAGAAAATGAAAGGACGAGCCCTTGAATTGCTCCATCCGGGATCAAACCAGGTCATTTTCGTCTTCTCCTCGAGAGCACTGGTCGACTGACGAAGTTGACAGCGAATCGTAGGTCAATGAGAATCGTCTGGGAATCGGAGAGGTTAACAATGGTTTTGCAAACACGTCTGTTGGACTCGATGGCGAAAGCGACGTTAGTGTCCTTGCTTAGCCACTCCTGAGGCCTCATCTTGGGCGAGATTGGCCCTCCTTGCCCTCTTTGTTCCACCCTATTCTCCACCTTCGCTTCCTTTCAGCATCGTCACTAAGAAAAATGTAAGGCTGAGCTATAGAAGTATTGAAAAAGACTGACCCGGTGAATAAGGCCGAAGTGTGTTCCTTCTGTGGTCGGCATCGCTTTCAGTACAGCGTGAGCCCAGCAGTCGCCTTAGGCCATAGAAAGTTGGAGATAGATGAGCACAGACAAGGACCAATAAAAACTGACACGCACGTCTTTCATATAACTGAACATCACAGGCGACCGTGATGGTAAATACGAGACGAGTTCCAAGGCTTGCCGTCGCCGTGAGGAAGAATGAGAGTTAGCGTCGTGCGCGTGATAGACGAGGTCGGATGTAAACAGGTGACATCGACGCGTCGAAGGGACCAAACAAATGGGCAAAACAAACAACCTGACATCAGTCCACAATGACGGCCATCTTCCTCGATATCCATGCTTTCACTCGGACCACCATCTCCCTACAATAGCACCGAGAACTATAGAAGACTTGAACGTTAGCACAGACTAGTCGTGGCGTGTTGGCGACGGCCGTGTTAAGTATCCATCCTTCCTCCGGACGTCTTAACCGGACTCTCCCTCGATGACTGGATTCAGGACGCCCAACGCAAGGATCTGATTTTGGGCTCAAACAATACGTCTCCATCGTCAAGTGGCGTCCACGTCATGGAGGGAAGGACCTGTTCACACTCGCCAATAATGGGAGTGCACGGGGAGGGGGCGGAGGGACCCGGAGATGTGTCATTCTTTTCATAACGACACTGCGTCGTCGGTTGAGGAGTGAGGTAGAGTGCTCTAGAGATGGTCAGTCTCTCTGCTTACTTGCATTCGTTGACACTCACGTCTCTGTAGCTCGATTTACCCACACGACTCTCTCCTTCGTGTGAGATACCAAGCTCAAGTCTCGACCCCAACGGTATGTTGAGGGCAGAGCTACTGAAGTTGACACGGTGTATCATCCTGCAGCGAATACAACGGTGTTGGGGATGAGAATAGCTGCAGATACGCGGGGGAAATTCAGAACATGTCGAACTCACAGACACGGGATCGTTTGGGACATGTTTTGCGTGCGACTCATGGCATCTGGCGCACCCGAGTGCGATAATTCGGCAGTATGCAGAGGATGAAAACGAGGACTACGGTCTTGTAAAGGGTAGCACAAGTTTCTCTCCCACAATTCTACAACTTTGGCTAAATTGCACCATCCACAGTACAACATCCCTGCCAGTTATTGTTCCTAAAGACCCGATCGCGCTCTTTGACGACCAGCGACAGACATACTCAGAACCGTGGCTACGTTGTGATACCTGCTGCCGCCAACTCTCGCTGTCCAACATGAGGCTATCCCGTGCCCACAACCCAGTCTGTTTTACTCTCCAACGCCATCAACGTTTCCTTTCCGTACCCGCTCCCTATTTCGGCGTCCCATTTCCTGCCCTATATCTCCTTTTACGGTCTTGCTACAACCGGACCTCATCGCGCGGACTTCCCTTCCGGCCAATATACAGGTGGATGAGTCAGTCATAGGTTTGTCTTTTACCACAGTTCCTCGTGGTTCGAAAGCTTACATTTTCTTGCTAGCTCTGGCTGCCCCTGGACGTGAAGATACCTTTTTCATCATAGCGCTTGATCCAGCAACGTGGTCACCATCGGAGAAATCTTTCCTTTGACAACACTTTGACCGCTGGCGAGGTAGTCTTGGGAAAGAAACGACCCGCCGAATCATCCTTGTCTCCACCATACAAACGTATATCCGGTTACACGGTGGCGGGTTACCTACGCGCGTTGGCTATCTAATCAGCCTCTCATGCAATATTTTCCTCCACCCATTCCCGTATCTTTTCGAGTCCATAGAAATCATTCTGAAATTCTGCCGTTTCAGGATCATCACTGAATGGAAATGTACCACTTTTTCCATCCAGTATCCATTCACCTTGCCTGCGGCATCAATCAAAGTCGATGATGACCAGTCTACCATCCGCACCGAGGAGGGCATTCCTGGGATTGATGTCGTTCTTGTGCGTAAATCAGATATATGCCTATCATCATGGCATTCGCGAGACCAACTCACATGTACTAAGCCAAGACCATGGATGTGCTCGATACCTTTCTTGATTTGATCGAGCGAGTGCTCTACATCGTCCCTCCGAATCCGACCGGTCCTCATGGCATCCGAAAGCGTCTGACCATATCGCCTGAAACACAACCCGACCATTGATCCATCCTTCTCTACACATCCATAATACTATGCCACGTTCTGATGAGGGTACGGCAGAAGGACCCGGAGATGTGCTACCCTCTCCATAACGGCGGTGCATCGTCGAATGAAAAGGGAGGTAGGGTATTCTAGAGATGGTCAGTCTCTCTGCTTACTTGCATCCATCGACACTCACATCTCTGCAGGTCGGTTTTACTTACACGACACTCTCCTTCGTGTGAGATACCAAGTCTCGACCCCAACGATATGTTGAGGGCAGAGCTACTGAAGTTGACATGACATATCATTATGTGGCGAGCATTCAACGGTACTCCTACAACACATCAATGAGCTGGTGGCCGTCGATAGTAATACTGCCCTTGAATCGCTCTATACCCAGTATGTCAAGCGTCAAACAAGGCGGACTTTGCCTCCTCGCAACGTGCCAGCCGAGCATGGTGTAGATATCGCGAGCACATGTGCGGGGCGAGATAGAAAGAGAGAAAGAGTAAATCGATGGTGGTGGTTTCCGGTATTGTGCAGGTAGAGATATATCATGTAGAAGTTTAGCTATACATATATTAATAAGTATGAAGAGACGCTGCCGGTCTTCTTCGGCACAACACCCGTGGACTTTCGGACTTTTCTTTCGGGTTGTCACTGACGGCAAGGCTGCATGATCATCCTCATCGAAGTCGTGCAAGGTGAAACGTAAACTCTTCAAGTATTACTCTTTCATCTCTGCCCCCACCTCCTACCCGCAAACTACTGCTACGAAAAAGGAACAAACCTCAGAAGCGCCCCAGTGTTTGATACCTGACAAAAGCGACGGCTTCTGTTCGCTCAAATCCAGCGCCACTGATGTGCTCACCAAAAATATGGTATCTCTGTCTGCGATGATGAGTGCGCTGGCGGCTGGTGTTGCGAGCATGCATCGTTGGATCATCAGAATGCGGCACCCTGGACCAAACTTACATGATAACGCTGTCGGCGACAATAATGACCACTTTGCTGCTCAGTCCCAATGCGTTCCGGACCAGAGCTCGACACGGGCTTTCCATGCGGGGGTATAGTACCGGTACGTAGCTTATTTAGGCCTGGTCTTAACCTATGACCTCTATACAGGCTCCTCGTACGGAACTAGAGCAGCGTAACGATCGAATAAGGGCCCTGGAACCGTTGGAGAGGAGTCTAGCAGAGCGATACGGGCTGGACGAGAATTTTGACTCGGTCGACGTTTTCCAAATAGCCAAAGCCAGGGCGCTGTCCACGAACGATGACCAGTCTGGGCGTGACCTGCATCACATGGATGAACTGTACCAACTTCGGTCACATCGCGCGGATATACTACAAGGATTGCGTCCTTCTTCGTAAGGTCTGTAGAATCAATCGCCGCTACCAACGGGTCGGAATTCGCTGAATGTTGAAAGCCTTCTAGATCGTCCTGGTGAAGGGGCGCCTGGATCAATCAGTGCTATGGGTATCAGTCTTCATCGCCTGGACGCACACGAGTCAACAGATACCTGGACTCGGCCATTTCGGTCATAGCCGTGAGCCGACAACACTTTGACCGCTAGCAGGATGATCTTGGAAAAGAGACGAACCGACTAATCGTCCTCATCTCCACCACCACAAGCCAAGCCCTCTCCGTTCCGTTCATCAATCAAGTCGACAGCATACATCGTACACAGAGCTATTCGTCCCGCAGATACTCTGTCAAAACTGACACTTTCGGCGACAAACGCGCCCATCACTCTCATGAAGACCTGACCTACCATATTCCTTCACGTCCAAGACCACAGCTGCGAGAGTAGTCGAGAGTCCGCGTAAGGTTGCCCTAGCGTGAATTGATTTACGAGTCGAACCTCACTCTCGGAATCGAGTCTGTTATGCTCCCTTTTCGACCAAATCCCGCTCTTGCGTCTTGGCCAATCTACAATACGACGGGAAGCTACCTGTCGATCTCAAGTCTATTCAGTCTACGCGCATATCACCTCCAGGGACCGCGGGCAATTCTCGCAAGCGGCCAATTCTTGACAGAGTAGACGCCGTTCGTGGATAAATGTACGCACGTCATCCTTGCAAACGGAAGGTTGCTGATACTTGTTGCTGTCAGATATTAAGGCGGGCATGAAAGCGCTAACGATGTGGATGGTTGCAAGCTGGTGATATGGATGAGGCAGGTAGCGATTTCGACGAGGATGATGGAGGATGGACAGTACCAGCGACAGGTAATCCCTCCTTCTGCCTGGTGCATACTTATTGACCGATATCAATAACTATTAGAACTGATATAGTCAGATTATGAGTGTGAAAAACTTCAACGAACCTATGAGGAGTCGTATTCAGCCCGCCATCTATTGCAAAACCCATCGATAGCGTCTTCGCCACCGGGATCGTCGCCATGAACGGCATCAGCTGTTGATAACACTGACCCGGCAGTAGAAGAAACGACACCGGAGCCTCTTGATGGAGCGTTGAGGTTAGTTTCATGCGAAGACCGAATCTAAGAGGCGGACGTGCAACTTGGGACAGAAGTCTGTCTGGCTGGCTTGTAGATGCCGCCGCGTATAAGACGTGCGTCGCTTTCATTGAACGCACGTTTCACTCTGATTATATGCTAGTTGAGCGCCCTCACGAACTCTTTTTCCGTCTTTCAAGCCCAGTGGATGTGTAATCGCCCGAGTGGATGCATTGCTTCGCCATAAAGGGTGAGCGTTTACAAGTACATGCTCATTTTGTCTCTTCTGATATTCATACCAGGCTGGACGTCCATACGCAGTTGATGCCGGGTGACATCATCGTCGAAGCTTCAGAGGCCGGTACGTTCTCGTTAATTTCGTGGCTTGGTTCTGGTAATGATCCCCCTTAGGTACCCCGGTATAGTTGATCGACTACATCATAGACCCTCTTGTATATCCCTAATGGCAAAGGGAAATAGCGGAGGTCGCGGGCATAGCGAGTGTCCTCGTGGAACGGAGGTCATGAACCGGGTTATGTTTTTGATGCGGCACCGCCTATGTCAAGTAATTCCTCCTTCTGCCTGGTGTATAATTACTGACCAATAACTATCAGAACCGGCATGGCCAGAACTTGAGTCCAAAAACCTTCAACGAGCGTGTGAGGACCTGCGCTCATCAATGAATCGACAGTCTATCCTTCACATGTCCCCTCGGTAGTGTCTTCCTCGCCGGGATCGTCGGCACGAACAGAACGGCGTCAGCATCTATGTCTGTCGATGACACTGACCCGTCAATGGGGGAAACCACAGCCGAGTCCCATGCAGGATGAGGCGTTATTGTCAATTTCTTACGGAGAGCAAATTCGTGAAATGAAATTTCAAGGGGCAATCACATGAATGGCATTCTATCCGGGTGGAAAGAGATATAGGCTTAGCGAGTTGAAACTGTAGCTTGCCCGACTTCCTCGTCTGACAATATTGTGCGGTCACGGCTACCCTGCGCCATCTTCTTTTCCCAGGCAATCAGGTTTAGGAGTCGTATCTTGGGATCGCGGGATAGTACCGAGCGACCAATGAGAAGACATGGCTCCTCAACGAATGCGCAATCGGAATACCGACAATATTTGCGTTCTTTACCACGTATTATGCCGTTAGTCTGGCCGATGTCAACGCACTCACCATTCCTTCGCTCTTGACATGGAAAAATTCCACCACCCTTTGACCCGCTAGCCTGCGCTGTATTAGCAACACTGTTTCAGAAACCACGTGATCGCACATCCTTCCGAATAATAATAGAGAGCGCAGTCCACGGGGACGTCTCGTTTTGGGGGGGAATGAATGTTTCCACGAGAGGCACAGTACCCACCTCTCATCGACGAAATAAGGGGCGTTTCTGCCATTATGACGATACGAATGTTTGCGATACTTGGGGTTGATGCGGAAAGTATAGATGTTTCTGCCTTACTAGGAGGACCTGCTCGTTGTGAAGTTCTCCGCGTCCCGCATCTGATTCCAAAGCAGGTGTCACATATCTCCCTCCAGCACCTTTCCCATTCTCGGCAATCACGGCGCCCCATCACGACCTAGCTTTTGGTGGTCGCAATTCCTTTCTGCTGGGACGCGGGACATAAATCGCCACTCGCGAGAGGATAATTTTGGCCGAAGCCTGAAAACTATACGTTGTGCTGCTGGAATGCTTTGCGAACATTCTAGCAGAGAGTCCTAGACTTGTTGCTACTGATTTTATCATTGAAGGAAACCTCAGGTACATGAGTGCCTTGACTCTAGAGATACGCAGTAATTCTGAACCGGCGAGTAACCTGTTCTCTGACAAGTGGTCCATTCACTCGTCGAAAAAAGCAGACTTATAAAGGTGTCAAACCTGCCGTATTTCTTCGCGAGCTCGGTAGAATGCTTGACGCCTACATCATGTTCATGTTGCCTAAAGGCCTGCCGTATAACCTATACATCCACGCTCTCCCTCTCCTATGTACTTCACGAACGGCCTCACCTCGTTCTACAGGGAGGAGTGTGAAAATGAAGCGCACAACCTCACTTCACTTCTCGCTGAATCTCGCGGAGAGACACCCTTCGCTACTTGGTGGAACCTTGCATCGAGGCTCACGAGCGGGCACTTTGTATCCTGTCAGCACACGAGGGAGTGCGTAGCAGCTACGAAAATTTCATGAAAGTTTATCCGGCGTTCCACCTGGATACAATGAGATATAGACTTGGCGAGTTGAACCTGTAGCTTGCCGTTCACCACATGAATGCGTATCTCGACTTTCGTGCTACAGCCTTCCGGGCACGTTCCGATTTTCCCATCCGACGATGGAGAATGCAGTCGTGTCTTGGCTCAAGGTCTATTGGGTATGACGATTGCGGGAAATTCAAAGGGAAATCAGAGCTGAGTAAACTGAAGTCACGGCAAAACGGCTACTGCGAGCCTTCAGCGTGCCATTCTCGAGTCGAGTTCTAAACTCGTTTGATGCACATCTTTCCGAATTATTTTTTACCCTGTGGTACTAAACTTCCGTTGACAGTCGCAGTCTTTCTCCGGAGATGGAAACTCCAAAACTGATCAAAGACGCCACAGCGGTATCGGATCCCTCGCCTTAAATGACGGGACCCAAGTTCGCCCCAAGTCCTAGCGTTGCCGCGACTCGGCTTAACGTTAAAGTCGGGGTTGAGCTGTTTCAAATGTTTGCTTTTGATTTACTCTGGCTGCACAAGTGTTAGAATGGTGGATAAATTTGTAAGTACGTGTTCACTTGCAAGATTTATTGGTCGTGTGAGTGATGATGTAGTTGCTTTCTGTCCTTCTATAAAATCGACTTTGACGTTACAGTCGCGGTAATCCCAAGTACCTCAGATAATGTTCGGCGACCACCTCTCTCGGGAACGGTTGATGGTCGGGAAAGAATACAAGGGACAAACTTTCCACGGTTCCATTAAGACTCATCAGACGGAATCGAATTTGAAGTACGGGGTAGGAAATGAGCGGTACCGTGTGGCGTAGAAATCAGTTGATGACAAAAGAATTCTCTCTACGGATTCGAAGACGTGATAAAAAAACACCGAAGATAAAGATAACGCGCTTCGTGTATAAGCGTGAGTATCATTATCGTAAATCTTGAAACTTTACTGATTGGATCGGTCCTGCAGCGATTCGACACCACGAACTTGCCATCTGTCGAGGATGCTGCACTCGAAGATCTGTGTCTCAAAGAAGGGGAACGTCGAGGATATGACCTCGATGTGCTTAAGACTGCCCTGACAGTCGGGCTCAATATCGCTGCTTCTGCATACCACCATATCTCCAACGTCAATGTCAAAGTATTCATAGCCTTCTACACTGCATTCGTGACATACTTTGACGATGCCTATCCGGATGACCCCGACGCCCTTGTCGGTGTTCCCAATTTTACCAAGGTGAGTGTAGCTGCTCTTTCGATGAATCCCACTAATACCTTCCATGCAGCACTTTGCCGCCTCGGAGAAACAGTCGACCAAGATGCAAGACGACCTGGCGAACCTCCTAGCACAGGCCTCTCAGCTCTTTGGCCAAGTTGCCGCCTCCTTCATCGTCCACGCGGGTCTCAAGTTCATCGCCGTGTTAATTTCGGAGACGCAGAACAAAAATGAATCAGTGAGTGTACAAAAATTATTATTTGTTTCCCCTAGTGCGATCTACGGACCAAAAAGGCGGCAGATGGACAAAGTTGACACATACGCCTTATATCTTCGCGAGATGAGCGGATTAGGCGAAGCCTACGCAATGTTTATCTTCCCCACTGAGCTGCCGTATAACACATACGTCCAAGCTCTGCCTCTCCTACGCGATTTTATTGATTTCACAAACGACATCACCTCGTTCTACAAGGAGGAGTGTGAAGGTGAAACTGACAACCTCATATCATTCTTGGCTGAAGCCCGCGGCGGGCCCAAGAGTAAGGCTCTTTATTACTTGGCGGGGAAGACCATGGAGGCGCACGAGAGGATATTGCTTATCTTGTCGCCGCACACAGACTCGGAGGCGCAAGGGCCAATGACATCTATGTCGTCATCAAAACATTTGAAATTGAATTTCGGACAATCTCCCTTCCCCCCTGGCCATGGTCAGCAGCAGACCCTTGCGTACTCTTTCTGCCTTCAACCGCTCCGCACGAAGGTGGGCACCAATACCCTCGAGAAACGCATAGGGCCAAGTGGCGCAGACATCACGGGACATCGACACCTCCCGGACGCAGAGGCTTTCTCTCGTATCACCTCAGCCATATCCTCGAGGGCCCGACACCTCCAGACATCATCTTCCTGCAGGAAGTTACGCGTGACGTCGGGGCGTCTCTCCTGAACGACGCCGGAGTGCGCCCGGCGCTACTGGTGACCGACGCCGAGGACGAAACGTCGTTTGAGGGCGTGCCCTTTGCGACTACGACGCTGCTGTCGAGCGCGCGCTTTGGCGACGGGATCAAGGGAGGGGGGAAGGTCATGCTCGGGGACACGCTACCTTACCGCGCCCAGCAGATAAAGATCCTGGCCGAGGTCCTGCGCGAGCCTGGGTGCGGTGGGGGCATCGTCGCGGGGGACTTTAACGCTCTCAGCCGCCAGGACGAAGCGCTGGTCGACGAGAACGGGTTGGTGGATGCGTGGGTCGCGTTACACGGGAAGGCGGCAGGCGCTATTAAAATATGGGACTGGGATCGGCGAGGTTGGACAAGGTTGCCATGATGCGCTTGAAGGCCGAGGAGATGCACGTCGAGATCCCTTGGAGCGACCATTACGGGCTGAGATGTACGTTTACCATCTGAACTGTGTCCCACGGAGAGACTGCGCATCTCCCTGTCCTCTCTTCTTCCCACCATCAACACACACCCTCTCTCGAGGGGGGAGAGTCTAGGAAAGACGAGGGTGATTCCCATGTCTGCAGGATGAACAGAGAAACGGCCTCAGAGCAGACTCGCGCTCTAATTTCCCTGCCGTTGGCCGTCGCAATCTCCTCATTGCAGATAAATAATTCATAGTGGAGTCAGGACATTCTGTCGAATTCGAACTGTAGCCGTCAATTCCCTTCTCGAATCCTGAGGACCTTGTTGCTGTACGGCGCACAGGTCCTTTGGTGGATTTGCGACACGGTCCAGGAAATGGAATAGTGAGGGCAGGAATTGAGGTCCACGCCAGGTATTTTGTGGAGCTATGACCGTGAACGCGCCGCAGATTCATGGTAAGAAGATGGTGCGTCATCGCAATTGTGATTGAAGATTAGAGCGGCCCGAACAGTCTGCTCGTCACTGGCAACCACCACGACTGCATCTTCCTCGCTTCGCTCTATGTTCTTCGAGGTTGGCACCAAAATCATGAATGAGCGTACAAGCACAGGTGTGCTACTCGGAGTGTGGATATTCCGCAGGTCTACCGGTGCGTCTCTCTCCTTATCGTTTCTTTCTTTCCTCAGTGTAACAAAAAGCAGACAAGTAAATGCGCGGACAACTTCAAGGTCGTTATCTGGGCATCCTGCCTGTTTGTTAGTACCCTTGGCGACAATACCATGTCATATACACGAACCATGCACGGATCATTCCCGACAAGTATAAGAGGCGTGCAACATTACCAGCCGTTCCTTCTTGCTTTCGTCACAATCACACCGGCGCACTCTGAAAGCCCTCAGCACCGAGAATAGCGACATAACCTTTGTGCTAGTTTTGACAGAGCGTTCTCCATGGGG
Source organism: Armillaria mellea (assembly GCA_030407055.1). Classification (NCBI taxonomy): domain Eukaryota; kingdom Fungi; phylum Basidiomycota; class Agaricomycetes; order Agaricales; family Physalacriaceae; genus Armillaria; species Armillaria mellea. The sequence goes on from JAUDZF010000149.1 coordinate 14,596, forward strand.
ATTCGGGGATATCTTTACGTTTTGTGTTCCTCCTGCTGATTACGTTCATTTTCGGATTCATCCAAACGATGCTATGGACACAAAGTCTGCGCTTTGATTGGCTATACTGAACGAGAGTTGATGTGCCTACGTTATTCTTCCAGAAAGTTCCGCTGTCGAGCTGTTTGAACGCATAATCACCAGCGACAAGAATTAGCTCCTCTGAATAGATCACTGAGCATGATCAGTGAGGCACCGTGATCACTTCTCATCGGCTGAGATTGTTGAAGATCGATGATTTGTTGCGAGGCGCTGCAGTCCGATGATTCAACTTCGTAGTGCCATCATCACACTGGGCACACGCGTTACACCAGACATGGGTATTATTGTCCTTTGGAAAGGTATCTCTCTTTAACCTGTAATCATCACCCGATGAATCTGTTTCAGGCGGTTCAAAGACGGCGAATGGAAACGGTAAGTATGCCTCCCGGGCCTTGGTTTTCAGCGGCGAACGGCTTCGGTCCTCTGAATAGACCATTGTGCACATCGCACGATCAGGCCACCCATCATGATAGATTGTAAACTTCAAGGTACACCATCGCATTTCGCACATTCGTTATACCGGATGTATATACTGTGTTCTCCGTTCTCCGTGTGTCAAAGCGTTCCGAGCCTTTAAAAAAGGTACAACTCCGTGGTTTTAGGCGGCGAACGACTTGGATCTTGATCGGTGTGCTCTGCGTGATGCAAGTTTTGAGATCCAATTCCTCATCACGAAAAGCATTTCCCATCGCGTTAAACTCCTGTCCTCACTATGAATATGATATCTAGAACAACTAGATGTGATTATATACAGGCCATATTAACATGAAGTTAGAAGACTTGTCTGTCCAAGCATGGTGTAACACGGTTGGTGTGGTAGCATCGCACGGTTCCCAATCCAAGAACCGGTGATTATAGTTTGCCTTGCCTAGGGCCAGCCCCTTCCCATCAATCAAGGACGATCTTCCAGTAATAGATGTTACCTTGTGACAATGTGTGCTCTATAATAGAACTTGGTGGAGCACAGAGTTTATCTTTGATCCCCAAACCGCTCCCTTGCCTGTTGTTCTACCTTCATTATGGCCACTCAGGACAACATTCCACCAGATCTTACTGACAGTGATATAGCTTCTATAGTTGAACAGCTTGATGTTGCATTAAATTCAGGGATATTCAACTCTCACTTGAATGGTGTGTATGTTTATTTCAGCTCCGGAAATATGGATCTAATTGTAGTTGCACATAGGCATATATACAGGAGTTGTTGCTGTTATGCTGTGGAATATCTGTGAGAGGGTGTCCTTCTACTATATTACAGTGCAGGCTGAAATGACTGTCACAGTTACAAACAGATCTCGGCCTATTAGATGGCTCATGGTCATCATCACCATCCTTCTCTACATTACCACCATGATCAACTATGGTATTAGTAGCTGGTCATTCATGCACTCAATCTTTGTTGTCAATGCCCAGACTTTCTGGACTGAATTTCAGGGTGGCACAGATGCTGGTGCATTGATATTGGAAGCAGGTATCCCCAGCACAATCTGTAGCATTCTTGCAGACACTATAATGGTATGTGTAATTTAAACATAAGTTCCTTTACTATTACTGAGTCACTGACTATTATCTAAATTACAGATTTGGTGTTGCTGGATAGTCTGGGGACAGCGACCATTGATTGTCCTTGTTCCCTTTGCTTTTCTTGTTTCTGCCACTAGTAAGAATCTATTTTTTCTACTTTGTCAATTGGTAACCTTAATCTAATACAGCATTTAAAATCATCTCTTTATACAAAGAGTACACTTCTCAAGGCATCTTTACCACTTTTCTACCACTCCTTTATTCATCCTTTGTTCTTGCCACAACTCTATGTTGTACTTTACTTATCATTTTCCACATTGTCACTGTTGCCAGGGCAGCAGGTGATGCAGGAAGTGGACTTAGAGCTTACTGACATACTCTTGAGATCTTGGTTGAATCATCAGCACTCTATTCAATATCCTTGATCCTATATATGATCTTTGATATTCAGAATAGTTTTGTGTTCAGCTATTTTGATTCTCTAGCAGCATTTGCAAGAGTAAGCATCATGTTTCTTTTTTGTCTTTATATCTCAATCATCTCATTATTGTTTTATAGGGAATTGCTCCAACCCTCCTTATTGGACGTGTTGCAGCAGGTCATGCTCATCCTGATGATTCCTGGCAAGGAAGTGTGATGTCTTCTCTTCACTTTGGAGGACATTCCAAGGACTCTCCAACTCAGACCTTAGCAAGTGTTACTGTTGATAGTGACCCTGAGGTTCAGAAGGAGAAAGACACTATATCTCATCCAACTCTCATCAACTCTCATGAGGGGGCTGTTGTTGAGGATGTTATGCAACAGGATGATGTTGAAGCCCAGGCAGACAGACCAACTGGCATTGATTCTGATGTGATTCTCCTCACATTAAGAAATGAGTAAGACTTTCATATAATCTGTATGTCTCTATCTATCTATTTTCTTCACTATTTGCTTATTATTCTATTCTTCTCAATTTGTTATAGATTGAAGGAGATACAAGACTGATATCTGTTATTTTTTCATTGTCTGTTTCACTTATATGCTTGGGGCAAGTGTAGACTGGGGGGAGGGGCTCTGTTATGGACACCTATATTTAGTCTTCACTTTCCCTACTATCTTCCTTTCTCTTTCCACACAGTTATAGAAAATTCTTGACATCTCTAAATTTCTTGACTTACCTAGAACATTCTAGATTAAGTAGCTATTCTGTATTGATGCACCCGAGAGAGCATCCAATCTAATTTATTTACAACTCCGCTTCTATGTGTGAACTTGAGTGATTACATTCGAACCTAGTGCTTGCTGAACCTACTCAGGGTTCCTTCGTAGGTAAATCGAACTTACAACGTATTCGCTACACTCGTATTATAGACCAGAATTGAAATATACTCAATTCATACATCATCTATACTACACCGACTCTCAACATGATTCCTTGTCGGTCCACTCCTGATCGCACTTTAAGGGGTGCCATCTTCCATCCTCCTCAGTCAATCAATTCTCTAAATAAGCATTTACAAACATACAACAAAGAAAATAGCACATAAATTATCCAAAGACGAAAGCTCACAATAAAAAAAATCCTAGCACCCCCACCCGCCCATCATCGCCCTCGGAGCCCGTGGCGCACCAGGGATGGTCATCGCCCGTGGAGCCCTCGGCACAGGTATCGGTATCGGTATAGACGCCATCCTCAACGACGGCTCCTCCTCCTCACGCTTAATCACGGGTCCCCCCACGCTCTTCCTCTCTCGCTCCCTCTTCCAGTCATCCAGCGTCATCTTGCGCCGTTTTTGCGGCGAGTTTGGGTTTGCCTGCGACCTCATCTCAGGGAGCGATTTTGATACGTGCGGGGGAGGCGAAGGCGGGGATGGAGGAGAATGCGAATGCGAATGCGAGGAGAATAGTTGAGACCTGATAGTTGGAGAGGCGGGGGACGGGAATGAAGTCGGAGGATTGTAGGATGGCGGTGTTTTGGGTGATACAAGGAACAGGCCGGGGATATCAGGTGAGGGGGTCCTCATCACTGCTGACGGTGACTTGAGACGCGTCGGTGGCTCTGTATCCGGTTCCTTCCTCTTCTTCCCTGAACTCATGGCGACTACCGGGATATTAGGCGTCGGGAGCGGTAAATCGACTAGCATCCCATCGGGGGTTTCCAGAGGCGGCGTGTCGGGTGTGGAATCGGGTGATTCTTTCACTCGCGGCCTTCGTTTCGGCAGAGAAGGTCGTTGAGGAGCTTCGATAGGACTATGGTGGTCGCTGTCAACCTTTGGCAGCTCGATAATAGGTGGCGTTAATAGCGACTTGTTTGCTGGTTTTCGCCGAGGCAAAGGGGGACGCGCAGGAGCGTCGGACATGGGCACGTCTGATGAGCTGGTTGCCCTTGACGGTGAATCAACAGTCATCGCATCGAACGATTCTCTGCTCATTGCATCCGCCGGTGACTTTTGCCTTCGCCTTGAGAGTGCCGGCGGTACTGGTGAAGTCAGTACATTGCGAGTCAACGGTGATATTATCGGATCCTTCGTCCTAATAATCGGAGACGTCAATGACAGTTTCGCGAATGCGTCCGTTGGGCTTAGTGGCGATGGCGAGGTTGGCATTCTTGCGTGACCTTTCCTCATCTTCGGCGGCACTACGCTCGCTTGCTCCGTCGTGTTCTTCACCGGCAAGACCTCCTTCTTCACCTCCTTTCGCTTCTGCTTTCCCTTTCCTGGGACGATCTCGACGCCACCCCGCTCCCTGGCCCTGGTCTTGAATCCCCGCTGCTTCCCGACCAGCGGTCCTAGATTCCCAGCCTTCCAATCGTCTCTGCGCATCGCTTCGAGTGCACAACCTGTCCTGCCGTCGCACGCACACGTCATGAATGCCCCCTCCAAGGCGTCGACAGCTTCGAGCCTCCCTTCCTCGCCACCATGTACAGGATGGGCGTCGTCCCATTCCCACCCCAGCACTACCTCATCTCCGGCCCCCAACTCTCGTATCGCATACACGCCCCATCCGCCGTCCTCGTTCGCGTGTATCTCGGCATTGGGATAACACCCTGAGCGAATCCACCTGGCGGCATTCCCCGCCAGCCGAGCATCCAGAGCGACTCCGCATTCGTCGGACTCATCATGTGAGGGAACGAGATGGACGAATACCCTCGGGACCCGAGCGTATGCGTACCCGTTCAGAGGATCCTCAACGTACGACCGGGCACTTGTGACCACTGACAGATAAGGAATGAGGAACGTCCCTGGAGCGACGCGCTGGGCGGTATGCAGCGTATACGTCGGTGGAAGGACAGAATCAGGTGGAGAAGGCAAATGCAGGAGGTATGTAAGGTGAGGGTCCGGTACCGCTGGGGAGCTGGAATGTGGCGTAGGCGAATGGCTGGGGGAGTGCAGTCGGAGGATGTCCTGCTCGATACGAACATACGTCTGCCGTTCTTCTTCATCGTCTACCTCGTCCCCTCGTCCCTTGCTCCCGCCCTCTCCCTTACATACCCAGCAGCGCCACTCGTCGGGCTCGTTAACTCCAGCGTATATCCCAAAACATGCCGCGTGGCACCATCTAAGCAAGACAAACGTGTTCGTGAACCATAGAGTTTGCAGGGAAAAAGGTGAAATAACGGCTTGTGAGCGCAAGCAGGATGGAAAATGTGGGGTGCTGCCCACCTTAAGCAATCCTCGCAGCCAATGCTGAATCCGAACCCATCATCATGGGGCAGCTCACATATACACCTAAGCGTGGGGTCATCCGGAGAGAATACCTGCTTGGTCGCCGTCGAGGTAGAAGCACGGGGAGAAGAAGAGGAAGAAGGGTAATGGGCTGTAATTGTGGCGCCGTTGCCCTGCCTGCTGCTGCTCGAGCTAGACGAGCTCCTTGAGTGGTCATGGTCGTCCATCGCGCTGTGCTTGCATATATACACTCTCGTTATCGGCGAATATGGGGTAATGGAAGGAAAAACAACAAGGAACGCACGGACCCAACCCAAGCGGCTATCCATCCAATGACAAAGCAATGTTACGTTATGAACCAACTTGCCGAGCTTACCGCCGGCCGAATTGGAGTTTGCCGAACTCTTTATCGGCCGAGTCTCTTGCGCTACGACCGTTTCGACGTTGGTCCCTTCCTTGATCGCTCAGATGAATCTGGGATTCCACTCATTTTTTCTCGTTCAACATCACATCGCGTCAAATAAGAAGGCAATTAGCTCTACAGGATGCTTATTTCTTTTTACCACTACGTGAAGTACTTTCAATTTGGACCAAAGAGACAACTCTTGGATCCTTCCCTGCCACCCCACACGATGAACTCAAGGATAATTTGAGTTGTCCTACAAAGTAATTATTGTACATTTGGCTGTCTAAAAGACACTGATAATGCTCAAGCGTAGCTGCACTGATTTTCGGTGTCTGTAATGCAGGCGCTTATTCGAAGCAGCGCCAAATCTACCGCCTCGTGGATGCCTTGCAGCATTACATCAGGCCACTGACGTCTTCCCCAAGTCGCCCCTCTCCTTTTGACTATCATCATGTCGTGGAGTATTCGAGATCCACCCTCTCCTGTTTCTATGCCTCCGTTGCAGCTAGAGGATGCACTAAGGGCATATTCACCGCAACCCCCTCCCCCTCCACGTATGTCGGCTTCTTCGAGGATGTGGTCACCGCAATTCGCCTCCCTGTCACCATCTATGAGGGCATATTCACCGCAGCCCCCTCCCCCTCCATGTCTACCGGCATCTCCAAGGACATGCTCGCCTCCACTTCTTGCTCCTCATCCACCGAATATCACCCTGGAATTAGTGGGACAGGAGCAATGGTCCACGAATCCACTACAAATCAAATCGACGTTCACCATCATAGGTGAACCCAATTTTCAGTTGCTCTCTAGCGCTGCATGTGGCATGGGGTGGTGTTTCAATCTCGATCTTCGTCCTGCGACTATCTCTACGAAGAAAAAGGGAAAAACGGGCTCACATGGAAAGTCGAAGACTGATCCCAGCGTCGTTGCAGTGCACGCCTCGCTTCAACCAGGCCTGGCGGGCTTTCCACCTGGAAGCTATTCGATTCATGCGTCCTTCAGGAGGGAAGATTGTGTCCTTGCGTTGTTGGAAAATGATGAGGAGGACTTCTCGTTTCGGAAACAAAGCATCCCACTCGGGCGCTGCAATGTTCCTCTTCCATTGGAAGGAATCATTATTGATCTCGCCATTACACTGTCCTTTTCGGACTTGGAGCCTTCCTTTAAAGTTCCTCGAACCATCTCCGCACCAATGTCGAAAGCCATCAGGGCCACGCTTGACGGCGAATTTCCCGTTGACGTCAAATTTATGCTGTTTTCACATAAACACGGGGAAGGGTTCGTAAACAACCGTCGTCTCGTTTATGCAAGCCGAAACATTTTGAAGGGCCGCAACTCTTTCTTGGATAGCTGTAGGGTTTCGTCCAGGTGCTGCTTTCTTCGACAAATACTAATATACGTCGTCTTTCTAGATATGGATGGTTCTCGTAACAAAGATGTCCCTTTTTTGCCTGGCGTCTACCAATGTCCCTATGGTGAAGACAGCGATCTGGAATCTGACTCAGACGAGGATCCCCCCTGCGAAGTCCCCGATACGCGTACGGCTGACATCAGTGCCAGAGAACCGCGACCGAATTCACTTTCCCGCCCCTTATCTCCTGTCAATCTGGATTCAGTACATCCTATGCCACCTGAATCCCCTAGGCCTAAAGCATCGCCTGTGGCATCGATATTTGACGTAAACGGTGATTCGTCACCCTCCTCTGTCATTCCTTGCCAAAAATCACCGACTTGGAGCGAGCTTGGAATGTCCAACCACACCATGTCTGTGTATGACAAGGCACCATCTCCAAAATGTGATGTTGATGCACGGTTTTCCGAGGCCGACCAAGTGGTGCCTGAAGAGAAAGTTTCGGCGTCTCTTCCACACCTGGCATTGGTCAATGATGTGGCTTTCAGAACGTACGTAGTTCCACATCTTTACATGCACAATAATTGACATCAATCCACCGCTCGTTTAGTTTTCGAGCCTTTATAATATATATGTATACCAAGGAGGTCGCTTTCATCCCCCTCAAATCCAGCGGTGGGTGCTCGTACGACATCGGTGATGCATGCTCTCCGAAATCAATGTATCGCCTTGCAGTCAAAGTAGGGTGTTGCCCTTGTCTTCTACCTCCAATAACTGACCCGTATACTCTAGGCCAACCATGAAAGTCTAAAGAAACACGCATTCGACAATTTATGCTCTCAGCTCGGGCCTAAAAACATTATTACGGAAATCTTCTCACAGTTCACTAAAGAGTATGTCATCGGTCTTTGATTGGCTTCGCTAACACCCTCGCCATTCTAGTTACCCTGAGATCTTCGAAATGGAACTGAAAGTCTTGTTGGACCACTTTACTAACCCAGCCGTACGAGACGGGTGGGAAAGGATGATAGACATGGTGGCGAGTGGTCGGCTTCCACATGGTGCAGACGTTTTGAAGAAAGTAACTCGTGCATTGTGCACTTGATCGGCAACTCTGGGTGGGGAGCCTTTGAAGTATCACGTAGTTTTTTTTTGATTTACTGTGTATTCCAATAACTGCTTGAACCCATGTATCACCTTCACTTCTTCCATACTGACCCACATGCCAGCCTATCAAACCAACTCATTTCAAGACTGAAGGTCAGATTGTCGACAGGATGGCGTACATCGTCGCTCCAAGAATCTCGGTCCGACTTGTCTTCGGAGGGATTTTGGAGAAGCCTTCACGGCGTTGGTTAATGACGTTGCTTTTACTCCTACATCTCGAATCGTATTCAGCCGGCCATCCATCGCTAGTGTCTTCCCCACTGAGATCATCACCACGAATTCTACATCGATCTGAGCAGAGGAAACCAAAGCCAAGCCTCTTGATGGAGCGTTATCGTTTTCATACTGGGAGCAGTTCTATGGGAACAACCTGCGATCTACTCCGATTATGGGCTGGTTGGAAGCCCTTCTGGCATCTCTCAAGCACAATACACAAATGCTAGTCGATGTACCGCTTCTCTGTGAATGCGAGCGATTACACGTATAAGCAAATCTTATTCCTTCTCGATTTCCTACCTTCATTCGTAGTTGACGCCGGGTAATATCATTGCCGAGCCAGTATGTTCTCGTTAGTTGTATGGCGTAGCTCTGATAATGATCCTCCTTAGGTACCCCAATATGGTTGCTCGACTACATCGCAGACTCTCTTGTAGGCAATGGAGGTCGTGAACCGAGTCATCTTTTTGATTTGGTCGCGCAAGGCTCCCGCGTCATGGTTCTTTCATCCAAGCGAAGCGTTATCAACGTTGGCTTACATACTATTGTCAGATTCACGCGTAGCTACACATACTCACTGCCTAATATTGCGTTATCGCGTTACAGATTCAGTTCGTCAAGTCTATACCTCTTTCCTCCCAAATGGAACGACAAGAACCCCTTCACAAATTCCTTGTACACCCCTTGTGCCTCTTTGTGCGGCGACAAGATATGTAATATCCTCTCGTGCGCTTCCATGGTCTTCTCCACCAGGTAATATAGAGCCTTACTCTTGGGCTCGCCGCGAGCTTCAGCCAAGAATGATATGAGATTGTCAGTTTCACCTTCACACTCCTCCTTGTAGAACGAGGTGATGTCGTTTGTGAAATCAATAAAATCGCGTAAGAGAGGCAGAGCTTGGACGTATGTGTTATACGGCAGCTCAGTGGGGAAGATAAACATGGCGTAGGCTTCGCCTAATCCGCTCATCTCGCGAAGATATAAGGCGTATGTGTCAACTTTATCCATCTGCCGCCCTTTTGATCAGTAGATCGCACTAGGGGAAACAAATAATAATTTCTACACTCACTGATTCATTTTTGTTCTGCGTCTCTAAAACTAACACGGCGATGAACTTGAGACCCGCGTGGACGATGAAGGAGGCAGCAACTTGGCCAAAGAGCTGAGAGGCCTGTGCTAGGAGGTTCGCCAGGTCATCTAGCATCTTGGTCGACTGTTTCTCCGAGGCGGCAAAGTGCTGCATGGAAGTTATTAATGGAATTCATTGGAAGAGTAGTTATACTCACCTTGGTAAAATTGGGAACACCGACAAGGGCGTCGGGGTCATCCGGATAGGCATCGTCAAAGTATGTCACGAACGCGGTGTAGAAGGCTATGAATACTTTGACCTTGTCGTTGGAGATATGGTGGTACGCAGACGCAGCGATATTGAGCCCGACTGTCAGGGCAGGCTTAAGCACGTCGAGGTCATATCCTCGACGTTCCCCTTCTTTGAGACACAGATCCTCGAGTGCAGCATCCTCGACAGATGGCAAGTTCGTGGTGTCGAATTGCTGCAGGAAGGATCGGACGATGTCCCAGCTGTCTTCTGAGGATGGGTCTGGTTTCTGCAGAGAAGTTAGTAACTGGAACTTCCTCTAGCTTCGAGCTTCGTACAGGGTTGGATATATGGCCTAAGGAAGGAAAATAACCAGCGAATGAATAAAGATACAGCATGTTACCAGTTGAAAGGCGCGCACCAGGAAGATGAGAACGAGCAGGCGTCAAATGTTGCATTGCTTGCCGTTGAAAATCGTGTTTTGTTGTGCGGTAGAAGAGAGTCGATATAGTCTTTGTTAAAACGACCTGCTGAGGCTGGGGATTGTGGATCTTCAAACTTGCTAGGTATCATTTATACACCTGCGCGGTACAGGCATATGACTTGACTCAGTAATTGTAGCAAGGACCAGAAATAGCATTCATCCGTATTCAATGCCGGACCTATCGTCTACCGCAGACCAAGGGATGTGCACATAGTGTAAAGATAGATATGTCGTTATTTGAACATGTCAGTACCAGGCCACATTCAGTATGGAACGAGGGAAAAAATGACAGTGTTCCTAACCTTCTTTTGTGGTGGAGGGTAGCTTATACCCATCTGATCAGTAAAGTTTCAAGATTTACGATAATCTCACGCTTATACACGAAGTGTGTTATCTTTATTTTCAGTGTTCTTTCATCACGTCTTCGAATCCGAGCAGATAATAAGTCTTTCGTCATCAACCGATTTCCATGCCGCACGGTACCGTTCATTTCCTACCCTATGCTTCAATTCCGTCTCTTGAGTATTAATGGAGCCGTGAAAAGTTGGTTCCTTGTATTCCTTCCCGACCATCAACCGTTCCCGAGAGAGGTGGTCGCCGAACATTATGTGTAGTACTTGGGATTGCCGTGACTCGGTTTAACGCAAAAGTCGATTTTATAGAAGGGCAGAAGGCAGCTACATCGTCACTCACACGACCAATAAATCTTGCAAGTGAACACCTATTTACAAATTTATCCGCCATTCTAACACTTGTGCAGCCAGAGTGAATCAAAAGCAAACATTTGAAACAGCTCAAACCCGACTTTAACGTTAAGCCGAGTCGCAGTAACGCTAGGACTTGGGGCGAACTTGGGTCCAATCATTTAAGAAGGCGAGGGATCCGATACCGCTGTGGCGTCTTTGAGGGCCGGGCCAGTTTTGGAGTTTCTGTCTCCGGAGAAAGACTGCGATTGTCAACGGAAGCTTAGTAAAACAACTCGGGAAGATGTGCATCAAACGGGTTTAGAACTCGACCCGAGAATGGCATCGCGATAGCCGTTTTGCCGTTTCTTCAGTTTACCTACTCTGATTTTTTCCCTTTGAATTTCCCGGCAATCGTCATACCAAGTAGACCTTGAGCCAAGACACGACTGTATTCTCCATCGTCGAATGGGAAAACAGGCACCGGCCAGGAAGGTTGTAGCACGAAAGTCGAGATACGCATTCATATGGCGAACGGCAAGCTACAGGTTCAACTCTCTGACTGTATCCAGGTGGAACACCGGATAAGCTTTCATGAAATTTTCGTAGCTGCCACGCACTCCCTCGTGCGGTGACAGGGTACAAAGTGCCTGCTCGTGAGCCTCGATGCAAAGTTCCACCAAGCAGCGAAGGGTATCTCTCCGCGAGTTTCAGCGAGAAGTGAAGTGAGGTTGTGCGCTTCATTTTCACACTTCTCCTCGTGAAGTACATAGGAGAGGAAGAGCTGGGATGTATAGGTTATACGGCGGGCCTTTGGGCAACATGAACATGTCATAGGCTTCAAGCATTCTACCGAGCTCGCGAAGAAATACCGCAGATTTGTCAACTTTATGAGTCTGCTTTTTTCGATGAGTGAATGGACCATTTGTCAGAGAATAGGTTACTCACCGGTTCAGATTTACTGCGTATCTCTAGAGTCAAGGCACTCATGTACCTGAGGTTTCCTTCAATGATAAAATCAGTAGCAACAAGTCTAGGACTCTCTGCTAGAATGTTCGCAAAGCATTCCAGCAGCACAACGTATAGTTTTCAGGCTTCGGCCAAAATTATCCTCTCGCGAGTGGCGATTTATGTCCCGCGTCCCAGCAGAAAGGAATTGCGACCACCAAAAGCTAGGTCGTGATGGGGCGCCGTGATTGCCGAGAATGGGAAAGGTGCTGGTGGGAGATATATGATACCTGCTTTGGAATCAGATGCGGGACGCGGAGAACTTCACAACGAGCAGGTCCTCCTAGTAAGGCAGAAACATCTATACTTTCCGCATCAGCCCCAAGTATCGCAAACATTCGTATCGTCATAATGGCAGAAACGCCCCTTATTTCGTCGATGAGAGGTGGGTACTGTGCATCTCGCGGAAACATTCATTCCCCCTCAAAATGAGAGACGTCTCCGTGGACTGCGCTCTCTATTATTATTCGGAAGGATGTGCGATCACGTGGTTTCTGAAACAGTGTTGCTAATACAGCGCAGGCTAGCGGGTCAAAGGGTGGTGGAATTTTTCCATGTCAAGAGCGAAGGAATGGTGAGTGCGTTGACATCAGCCAGACTAACGGCATGATATGTGGTAAAGAACGCATTGTCGGTATTCCGATTGCGCATTCGTTGAGGAACCATGTCTTCTCATTGGTCGCTCGGTACTATCCCGCGATCCCAAGATACGACTCCTAAACCTGATTGCCTGGGAAAAGAAGATGGGATCAACTCGCTAAGCCTATGTCTCTTTGTACCCAGATAAAATGCCATTCATGTAATTGTCCCTTGAAATTCCATTTCACGAATCTGCTCTCCGTAAGAAATTGACAATAACGCCTCATCCTGCATGGAGCTTGGCTGTGGTTTCCCCCGCTGACGGGTCAGTGTCATCGACAGACATAGGTGCTGACGCCGTTGTGTTCGTGCCGACGATCCCGGCGAGGAAGACACTACCGAGGGGACATGTGAAGAATATACTGTCGATTAATTGATGAGCGCGGGTCCTCACACACTCGTTGAAGGTTTTCGCACTCAAGTCCTGGCCATGCCAGTTCTGATAGTTATTAGTCAGTAGTTATACACCAGGCAGAAGGAGGAATTACCTGCTATATGCGGTGCCGCATAGACGCCTATCGTGTCTTAATCACCATAACCCTCGTCGAAATCAATATCCCCGTCGCGGCTAGCAGTCGCCCAAATCGAATGGCACCGCTTGTACGCCTGTCTGAATATCTGACAGTGGAGTATCAGTAAGCTTCCCTTTGCAAGAATGGCGTGCATACATCTACCCACGAACGGCGTGTACCCTCCCAAGAATGCGCTATTATGTGCCAACGATGAGTTCCTCCCCATCGGTCGGGATTCGCCCGCCAGAGAGAAGAAAATCGAAACATTGGAGTTCACATCGCTGGAGGTTTGGAGAAATCAAAAAAGCTGGCGAGAACAAAGGTGAATTATCATCTAAAATCAATGTTGACTTGTAGTACTCACAGGATGCTTTGAAATTGCCCTGCGACGCGAACGATGTTACCGGACGAAAAAAAGGGAGACACAAAATACGAGCATGGCGGGGAAGGGAGACTTCACTTTGCTCCAACTGAAAGCGAGCGGAGGCTAGAAATCTCAGTGCTATCGCGGAGAGATGGTGGTTCGAGTGAGAAGCGAGGAAGATGACGTCAGGTTATTTGTTTGGTCACTTCGACGCGTCGATGTCACCTGTTTCCGTCCGGCTTCGACCTTAGTTCTTACTCGCAGCAACGGCGAGCCCTGTAACACGTCTCTCATTCGCTATCAGGGTCACGATGTTCTGTCGCCAGCTTTCTCTCCTATCCCTGTATCTGAAAGCCCTGCCAACCACGGAAGGAATACACTTTGACTTTAGTCTTCGGGTGGGTCTCTTTTCCAGTACTTTCACGACTAAGGCTTACAACATCTCAGCTAGTATCATATTCGTCAAGGACCGTCTCGAAACTGTTGACGCCTTCACGGGAACGTTTATGACTTATGCGTACGATAGTATATTGTGCTGTGCGCTCGGGGACGAGGATATCTTGCCAGCGGGGAGAAGGGAGAACAAAGAGGGCTGATATTTCCCAAGACGAAGAACGGTCTAGGAAGGATACCAGCATCGCTATTGCCCGCCGGACGCAAAAGATGCACTCGTAAAACTATCGTCAGAGTCTCCGATTCTCAGGACGGAGGATTCGACAGCGTCATCGTTGACGTGACTTCACCAGTGTCACGGACGCTCTCGAGAAGGAGACGACACCTGGTTTGATGCCGAACATGATGAGTCCAGGGCCGGTCAGTCATGCCGGTCAAGCGCGATCGAAGTTATGGAGAGCAATGGCACATACTCCTATCATCATCGAGTGTGCCGGGCAATGATGAGAGTGCGGCGAACAAACCCCTCCCTCCGCGACATAGACACGACACGGCAACGCACCGTTTTAGACCATAATGTCCTTGGATTGGTCAATTAAGGCTAAAATGGCCATCGCCTGCATCTATGACTATTCTGTCCAACGTTGAAGTCCTCCTCGTCGGTAGGGAGTCGCCCGCCCCAGAAAAAAAGTCGAAATGAAGTTAGAGTTCACGTCGCTCTATCTTTTGGGCCATCAAAAAAACTTGCGAAAATCAAGGTTAATTATCATCTAAAATCGACGTTGACTTCACCCACGAGACGCTTTGAAATCACCCTGCGGCGCGAGTCTTGAACGATGTTGCCGGACGAAAAAAGGGAGACACAAAATACGTGGTGAAAGGAGACTTCGTTTTGTTTTAACTGAAAGCGAGCGGAGGCCATAGTTATTGGTGATGCCGTGGAGAGATGGTGGTCGGATGAGAAGTAAGGGCATCGAGGAAGATGGCTGTAGTTGTGGAGGTTGTTTGTTTGGTCACTTCGACACGTCGATGTCACTTGCATGATCCATCCGACCTCATCTATCGCGATGTTAGTTCTTACTCGCAGCAACGGGGAGCCCTGCAACGCGTCTCTTATTCACTATCAAGTCGCTTGCTGATGTTCAGTTATACAAAGGACACGCGTAGCAGTGTTTATTGTTCCGTATCGGTGCTCATACATCTCCAGAGAAGGAACACACTTTGACTTTATTCCTCGGGTGAGTCTGTTTTTCAGTACTTTTGCGACTAAGGCTTACAACGTCTTACCTAGTATCATACCCGCTACGAATCTTCTCGAAGCTGTTGACGCCTTGGCGGGAGTGTCCACGACTCACGCATGCAATGGTACAATGGGCCGTGCGCTCGGGGACGGCGATGGACGGAAGCAAAGGTGGTCTTACCAGGGGAGGAGATGAAAGTCGCCTGGTTCGATGCCGGACATGATGAGTGCGGAGCTATTCAATATTCAAGCTTCAACGGGGATGGTCGCTGATTAATTGGATTCACCTTGGACGGGAACCAACCCATCATCTCGTCACCTCCTTCGCCGCCTTACTCAAACTAGCGAGGGTCGTCCGCCGCTAGGGCTTAACAGTCTCGAATTGGCCTAGGAAACAATCAAACTGGACCAACTTTAGAAATCCCTCGCTGGGTAAATGGCTATCACCATCTCCGCTCCATTTCCAAGGTACGCCGCCTATTTTCTCCGTAAGTTTACAATGCCTACTGTCCCAATCGTTCTTGTTATCATTAAACCTCTTGTCTCAGTCTCATGAGCTTGCTTGAGAGGAGGAAAGGAATATTACGGAACATCAGATTTAATTCTACGTCCAAACCGCGATCTCGTGAGCCTCAATAGTCTAGAGGTCCCCGACGATACAACGAAATGTTTAATGCACAGATATCCTGAATAAAGGTTGTAAAATCAGTGGAAGATTCAGCAGCACGATAATATTGGCAAATAAATGGGATCCTAGAAGAGCTTTGGAGTACGAGGCATGTCGACTCGTTCAGGCGATGCTCAAAATGATTAATGAAAACCCTCTTCAAAGATGGACAAGTCTGAAGTCGCTTCATGAGCATCGTCTGCGTGCTGGTCGTCCCGAAACGCACGTCGCTCACATGGAACTCACGAACGGAAGTTAAGCGTGCAATCCGAATCCAAGGTTACAAGAAATACGATCGGGACTATTGGAAGGTATGGAGGAAAATGGTTGGCGAATGTCTGAAACTACGGAAGTATCAAATTGTGGTAGTCTAACATCATTGCAGAAGCAATTGTTCAACCAATCCTTTGCAAATACGGCTGACCACTCGCAACCTGGCTGCACATCGTTGCCGTGATAGCCGCTGTACCGAGAATCATGAGTGACTCGGAACCCGGAGGAATAAATAAAAATAACGGCTTACTTCCAAGAACTCCTCTGCAGAATTCCGCGGTAGTTGGGACATTGCTAATCTCGATGGTGGCGAACTAGGCGAGAGGCAAGCGTCAGAAGGAGGACTAAGTCGACAGGAAGAATCAACCTACATCGACGTTATCCTGTAAAACGTATCCAACAGCTTGGGATCCTCTGTTCTGTAGCGCATCACCGGGGTGTTAGTACCTAGCCTCATACAACCAGAAAGATAAGATGCACATTAATGAAATTCCCCCATTGTGAACCAGATCCTAAAAAAAGGGTAGTCCTCTCAGCTGATGAACACACGAACACGAAGCAGGGGAAACTTGAACTGACCAGTATTATCCGCAGTGGGAATGCACCTCGTAGCGGCATTGGCACCCCCAGCGTTGGAGTTTGCCCATGGCCATTCATCGCACTGGTACCCACTGACATGGCCCACCTGATATGATAAATACATGTACGTCAATTTCCGGGTAAGATTACAAGACAGAAAGGAACCTACGCGGACGCTGCACCGGTTTGGGTTAACGTTACCGCAGCTGTTGCTAGCGCGATGGGCAGCAGCATTGGTGCGGTCAGGAGCTACAGAGTGAGGCCCATTGTTACCTGCCGCAGGAGAGAGGGAGGGAGGAAGGGGGTCAAAGATCAACACAAGGGAGGGAGCAGGGTGGACGTACAGAACCAGGAATAACCTATTGATCGGTTTAATATTGAGTTAGGTATAAAACTATAAGCAGGTAGACTGACATATGTTCTCGGATGATTGAGGGTAGGTCCTATAGTCAAGCGTGAAGGTGGGTCCGGCGCGCTCCACTACCTTTGTGGCAGGAGCGTTCCATGTTACGGTAGCGTTGGACAGCTCCGTGGGTAAGGTGTGGGCACCTAAGAGAAAGAAGCACGTAACGATGAAAACGCTCTTAAGCATGGGAGGTAAGTGGGGAACCGTGCAGATTTTTACTGAAATTTATAGCTTTCAGTAACACCTCAGGTGGTGCGATGAATTCGAAACTTCCCCGAGGGTTTATTGGGAGCGGTGGGGTTTACGTCTTCCTAGAAGCAGAAGTAGGTCACTCGTGATGATAGTCATATAATTTGGCTGAACTACTGACCGTCCTCCTCGCGATTTGCGGACTAACCTACTAGTAGGGACTTTTTGAATCGCATCACTGGCACCAGAAGTTACTTGATGAGTTGCATCGTAGTCCCGTGGTCATGTAAGGTATCAGTCAGCTCAGCGGAAGCATCTCATATGACGTTAACCTTTAGCGAAGGGTGGAAGATTAATTTGCCCACAGCTCTTGTTGCCTCTGTTCACTGAGATACTACTTCACCGGCACCCATGAGGGGTAGCACGACGTCGAATTTTGAGAGCCACTAAGAAAAAGAAACCTAATTGAAACGAGAGGGTACGCGACATACAAGTTGGCTGAAATTGTTAGATGTGGTATCAGTACGAGACGCACACGGACTACGTATTTGTATTTACTTTCCTTTTTCGTTTACAAAGCACAGCCTCATGTCGGAACTTCTGCAAAAAGCCATATTTCGTAATTTAATGTCCTTAATGCAGTAATCCGGCCGGTAACCATTTATTACAATGTTAGCAAAGAGTCCGAGAATTTAATGCACCTTTTAATAGCGATTATAATGTCGCCGGGTCCAGATTCCAAAAACTGGGTTGATCCAAGCCAGCGGGGCCGAATTCATTACTCAACGATTCTTACTAAGCTAGTTTATTTGAATTTCAATTACCGTTAACGACTGTGTGAATCGAACCAGCGACCTCGCGCGTACACCATCTTAAGTACTAGTACATTACATCCACTACACTAAATGCCTTTAAGTCTAAGACCATTTTGGGTCAATATAGCCTTAGTGGCGTGGTATGAAAGGACAGACTTAACCTGACTTTGACTTTATCGCTAACAAATTCTTAGGCTCCAATAACTTCAAATTGATCGCTGTAAGCCTTGGTATACATTAAAAGTCGAAGGGACTATGGGTGAAGTCCATGGACATAGTAGATGGGATTACACTAAGAAGCCTGGATATGACCTAGATACGGCATTACGTAATATTCCGAAGTATATGCTCTCGCCGGGGATTATGACCTGATCGCTCCGAAATAATCTAAGATGGAGATTATGATGTATTATGATGTCAGTTGCCTTAAAAGGCTCTGCCAAAGTTCCGACACACATCTCAGCTTTTACCAACACGCTGAGATTAACGCTACAGCTATTCTATTCAGTGCTGCTCTCAATTTCTCTCGAGCCTACTTTTCGTCACCACGTCTGAGTACCTACCTCGCAAACTCCAAGAGAAATGGCCAGGTTGACATGGATGGTCGAACAACGAACATCAAAATACTCTTGATTCTTGAATACTTGCCCCGCTTGTAAAACGGCAGAATGCGTGTACTGTTCAAATCTTTCTGTAAAGTACTTTCAAGGTGATGTCCTCGGATTGGTTGACTTGTATCCAGCCATCGGGGGCTAAAATGGCCATCGCCCACATTCTACGACTATTCTGTGCCAACGTTGAGTTCCTCCCCGTCGGTAGGGATTCGCCCACCAGAGAAAATAGAAATCGAAACATTAGAGTTCACATCGCTGGAGCTTTGGAGAAATCAACAAAGCTGGCAAGAACAAAGGTGAATTATCATCTAAAATCAATGTTGACTTGTAGTACTCACAGGATGCTTTGAAATGGCCCTGCGACGCGAACGATGTTGCCAGACGAAAAAAAGGAGACACAAAATACGAGCATAGCGGGGAAGGGAGGCTTCACTTTGCTTTAACTGAAAGCGAGCGGAGGCTAGAATTCTCAGTGCTATCGCGGAGAGATGGTGGTTCGAGTGAGAAGCGAGGAAGATGACGTCAGGTTATTTGTTTGGTCACTTCGACGCGTCGATGTCACCTGTTTCCGTCCGGCTTCGACCTTAGTTCTTACTCGCAGCAACGGCGAGCCCTGTAACACGTCTCTCATTCGCTATCAGGGTCACGATGTTCTGTCGCCAGCTTTCTCTCCTATCCCTGTATCTGAAAGCCCTGCCAACCACGGAAGGAATACACTTTGATTTTAGTCTTCGGGTGGGTCTCTTTTCCAGTACTTTCACGACTAAGGCTTACAACGTTTCAGCTAGTATCATATTCGTCAAGTACCATCTCGAAGCCGCTGACGCCTTGGCAGGAGCGTTTATGACTTATGCGTACGATAGTATATTGTGCTGTGCGCTCGGGGACGAGGAGATCTTGCCAGCTGGGAGAAGGGAGAGCAAAGAGGGCTGATATTTCCCAAGACGAAGAAAGGCCTAGCATGGATACCAGCATCCCCATTGCCCTTGGACGCAAAAGATACACTCGCAAAACTATCGTCAGATTCCCCAAATCTCAGGACGGAGGATTCGACAGCGCCACCGTCTACGTGACTTCACCAGAGAAACAAACTCATTCAGAACCATGACTGCGCGAACAGTGTGACGCGCCCTACTTTCCACCCCCATCACCCTATCCGAACCAAAGTTTTATTGTGCCGTTTAACGGTTGCCTTTGTGTGCTATTCGGATTCATACTCCATATCTCCCTCTCGTCGCTCTCGAAATCACTAGATATCTTCATGCAGATCTTCGCTGTGGGCAAGAATGACAGGTGTGTCCTTTGTGCTACGATATCGCGTGGTTCTAAGACTCACTTTTTCTTATTAGCTCTAGCTGCTCATGGAAAACGATATGCACTCTCTATCATGTCGCTCGATCTATCGATACGGTGCAGCGATGTTGGAGTGCTGTCAAGCTTGGGATCACTCGATTCCTTCCGGCCACTAACATGGTTGACGCAAGATTAATTTGAGAAGGAAAAGCACTTCTATGTCACTGGGTCTTCTAAAAAAGATGCTCGAGCATACACGCATTTTCTCTCGGTGTCTGTAACGCAGACGCTTATTCAAAACAGCTCCAATTCTACGGCTGACTCAGCGTTACTTCAGGCTTCGCCAGCTTCATCCCACCCATCTCCTTCGGGCGGGGAGCATTCGAGATCCCACCTCCCTCATTTTCGTGGAGTCGAAGCGTACGCGCGAGCCAAAGCCACACTCTAAACACCCCAACGGAAGCTTTCTGCCATATTTGATGTTCTTTTGCTCTCCCACAACCTAATGAATCTGGCCGCATGAAATCATCCACCAGTTCAGCGTCCAGGGTGCCAGTTACTATTCCGCCTCCTTATGATATTCGACAAATGCGTGCAGAGCCATGGCTACGCGAATGGGGTGACACTCCATGCTACGAGACGTTTCCGTGCCATTCCTCTGACAGGGTTGCCGGTGTGCACCTACCCTTCACGCCGACACAATCTTGGTTAAATCACATCATCCACCTGTACAACGGCTCCCCTTCAAAGTCCCGTCCACGACGCTATCTGACAACCAGCGAGAAATGTACTCAGAATCATAGTAACTGCCAGCTCTCTCGTGCCTTCTCTTTCGTTTGTGGGCGAAAGAAGGAAAATGACATGCAGACACCGCTGTGGCATAGCGGCATGACGTCCTCTATAACAGTTGGTACTGCCGGCCAAATGCTAGTATCAATCGGGTCGAGTGACATTCGGATCAACATCTCCCGCGACGAATAAGAATGCCGCTTTACGGGATGTCTACTTCTTCCCACCGCTACTTGAAGTACTGTCGAGCTTGGGATCAACGGGGAAATCCTTTATTCCTTCTGAGCCATCACAGAGCCACCATACACAAGGATCATTTGGGAACGAACGTATTTTTATCACATTTAATCTTCTAAAAGATGCCCTCGAGCGTAGATGTGGGGCAAAAGGGTCCTTGACGACCTGTGAGCCTGATCATGACATTTCGTGGAGCCAAGTCGAGAAATGCCATAGCCAGTGGAAAATATGGCATCGCGGTGCTTCTTGCATGGATCATCGGCAGCATTTGTTTTCGGTGTCTGTTATGCGGGCGCTTATTCGAAGCAGCCCTGAGATTCTACCGCTGCCAGCTTCATCCCGCTCCAAGTTCCCGTCTCCTTATAGCAGGGAGCCCACCTCTCCCATTTTCGTGGAGCCGGAGGGTGCGTATGACACACTCTAACACGCCAATGGACGCTTTCAGATATTTTCCTTAGAAATCTGTACGTATCCACAATCTTATCCATCTCGTCCTTATATTCACTGCTTTATGAAAGTGGACTATACACTTCGTCTGCTGTATGCTTAAAGAATAAACGATGCTGAAACAAAAGCAGCCTTATCGTTTGTAATGAAAGTATCAGGACGGGCTCTCTAACTACGTTTAACCGCATAGAAGCAACGCGTGTACTTCGGAGACTTGGAGAAGAGACTGTATGTCGAGTGGTCATCGCCCCCGTAAGCGAGATGTCCTGATAAGCCCTTTCAGGAGATATGGCCGGTCAGATGGGTCAAGAAGCCCCCGCATGAATTCAGGAATAAATAGGTTCAGTGATAATGTATTGATACAAGGTTCACTACAGTCGTTGAAACACGTGACCGGGACAGTTGGAGATGAAGTACCCCTACAATGGAAAGACGGCGCTTTTGCGGTCTTCGTGCTGTCCGTGATAACTGTCACTTTACCCTAGGTACCGCCCAAGTTTACTGTCTATTCACTATCCCACTCGCGCGCAGCAGTACAAGAAGGGTCGAGTGTTGAAATGTCGAACTACCCTCGATATTCTACATCCCCGTCATCGAGCATACGACTCCGTTTTTCTCTCAGTCTCTGGTTACCTTGTTCTCGGGGGCGATGAACCAATTCTCTATGATGAGGGTAGCTTCTTCCGGCGGACTTCGACTTCCGGTCAGAATGTGAGTAATAGAATGTATTCTGCACGTTCGTCCGTTCTCATCGTTCGAGCAGCTGACCATCATAGTTGTCGAGATGGAGTACACATACAATTGAAAGACGGTGTTTTTTGCAACTCCATGGGGTCATGCCGTCTGACAACCGACCATGATAGCTGTCACTTTACCGAGATCGAGAACTCGTACTACAGTTGTATGAAAGTATTCTTGTATCGATCTGGGAGAAAGAGTATCGTGAAGTTTGCTATAAAAGAGCAGCAATTCGTCGAATATGTGTAACTACAAGCCCTGCCTTTGCTAGCTCATACAAATGTCGACAACTACTGAATCGACCTTACCAGTCTTTGCTTTGGACGAACGAGACATACCGGCCAATGCTATTCCCTCTCTGCCGTCTCTCGGGGCGACGTATAACGTCTTGAACGGCCTCTATGCAGATGCACGATCCTGGTAAAGTGTTGCGCCAGATGTTGAATAACGCTAGCTAATTTCCCTCGCATTAGCATGCAAGTCGTTGTTGACTGGCCTAACTGTAAAATTTGCATCAGCTGTTATGTTGTGCAACATGGATTGATAAGTATCCCCAGTACCCTTTCACGATGTTACATTCGGCGACAAGGTTTGGGGCGTTCCCGACATGGTGAACTACCATGCTGTCAGCAGGACCGAGTTCAATTCGACCTTTGGAAAGTCTGCAGACGACTACTCGCGTGCATTGTCCAGCCGCACTGAGGTAAGGCCTCGTCTTGCATTCCGCATTGCAACGGTCACTGACAATGCGTCTGAAAAGCTCGGAGCAGAGTGGCCGTTCTTTAGCGGGTCCGTCTCTGTCGACTTCAGCCAGAGCGAAACGAATAACATGGCGAACTCATTCACCCGGGTCATGCATGAGGTCACACTCTATACGATGTCCCTGCCTCCGCCGCTCGAGTTGCAGATGTATCTCCGCCCTGCGTTCGTGAAGATCCTGGACAGCGCTGATCCAGAGCTGATCTACGCACAATACGGAACTCACATTGTCAGCAATCTGATCATTGGTGGACGCGCTGCCTTCACTTGTACTACCGATACGACAAAGTACAGCGCCGATGACTCTATCGAAATTGCTGCACAGGTCTCTGTCAAGGCTTTCATGGGTAGTTTGTCTGCATCGGAGCAGCTGAAATACCAAGAGACCATCAACAGCTTCCAAGAGTCTAGTACGTATAGAGTGCTCACGGAGGGCGGCGATTCCAAGTACGGCAACCAAAACTTCCTCAGTAACGTCGACACCTGGGCCGATTCTGTGAAAAACTATCCTGCGTGAGTTCTTTGCTTCCGTGTGTCTGTCTGCTCCGCTGAATGCTTGTCAGCTTCGTCGATTTCGGGGGTACCCCTGCGTTCACTGCTCTGTACCAACTTGCCTCGACAAAGGCACGTCAGGATGAATTAAAGGATGCGTACGCAACATACTGCAAGAACTATTCCACCAGCCTAATGATTCCCGGCCCATATCTCCGCGCGCGCTTCACCCAGTCGAACCCACGTGTTGCGTCTTTCACCACGACGGATTTCCGTCAAGGCAAGCCTGATCCTGTCGTATTTTACACGTTCAGTTACGGAGGTAAGTGACAATCACATAGATCAAATATTACCTTTGACTTAACCTGTTCCTAGTCGGCGATGACTATGTTGGTCTTTCACAGCAATTCACTGTCTCCCAGAGCATCAGTTACAACTGGCCCGACGGTGCGCCCGTCAAAGCTCTCGTCCCCGGTGTCCTTGTACCCGTCACGCGGTGGGAAACATACAGAGATTTTGTCGACTTCCCGTCCTCCGGCGGTAGGACCTACACGAGGATTTGGCGCGGATTCGGGCCAACCGATGACTACGTCGTCCTGAGTCACATCGCGTACACCTGGGTCGACCAGAGCGACATGACCAGTCAGCCCCCCGCTCTTCCCTTCAACCCTATCAACGCAGTGCACAAGAGCGCCCTCAAGCCCGGGACTTATGCATCGCAGCACGGAGCAAGTGACGGCGATGGTAAAATGGCGATCTGGGAGGTTTATGACGAAAATGGGAAACCAGTGGAGGGCTTCCCGATCCCATGGAAGCTTTCGCTCAAATTTGATGAAAAGCCGTATGAGGATCCGTGGGTTTGGAATACTGACCAGATGACAGTGGATAAGTGATTAGGAGAAACGTGAACTTGTTGTGCGTACAAGTAGTTATGTTCGATTGAAACTGTACTAGTATTGCTGCAAATGATGAGATTAGGTTCGTCGCTCGCGGAAAGAGTAAGCCATCTTTGTTCGAGAGTGACCCTTTCAAGAAACTTCGTGAGGCACCATGAAAGCTAATTTGAAACCGTTCGGACCACTAGGTGTCTACATATGAACTCAACGTGGATATTCGGTTCTGCGAGAAACGGGGGTCTTCTGTGTTCAAGTTAAACGGAGCGAAGGTAAGCTTCGAAGCCCAAAATTACGATGGTCAGAATTCAGCTCTGAATAATCCAAAACTCAACCCCCGTCAACTCTGAAATCTCCGCAGTTCATAGCGGTCCTTCCCAGCCACAGAGAGACCACACTTTGACGCTATTGTTTAAGTAGATCTCTTTTCGGTATTGTACGAGTGACTCCGATGAGGCTTGCATACTATTTACTTAGTACCAGAGAGAATTTTGAGGCTACCGACGCCTTGAAGGGAAGTGCTCACGGCCGTTCCATGGTAGAATAGGCTGTGCGCCAGACGACGATAAAATGTAATGAATGAGGTCTTTGGTCAGCGTCCACATGGCCTAGATATATCAAAGAGATCAACTCGGGCATTGCGTACTTGATTAGCTACTCCCGTTTTTGTATGGGTATCACGTAGTTTCTTCAGAGATGTCATCCATCTCATTAGACGCTCGACTCCACTGGACCGTCATGCGCAATCCTTCGCTTCTTCCATTCTTACCCACATACCAGCCTATTGAACTAAGGTCATTTCAAGACTGAAGGCTAAATTCTCACAAACTGACCTTCGCATACATAGTCAAATGTAACCCAAACATGATCTTATCTCTTCCCTTCGTCGTTCCAGAAATCTTGGTCCAACTCTTGGGAGGGATTCCTTCAGCAGGCTGAGCATCTGTCGCAAGACTGAAAGAAGAGAACGTTTGGAGGAGTCGAATAAGATAGTACGAAGCCTCATTGTATGCAAACTAACAAGAAGATTTAGGAAGTGTTCGAGAAATATCGTGACTAAATGTCCTCACTTGTTGGCCGAGACAAATTCTTGGTCCTGCGTTGAAGGGGACAAAGATGAATGGGTTCGGAGTCAAATACGTATGTAGACGGCTATCAAGGAATCGATCAGGATCAAATTCGAGAGCTGGTAATAGGTGTGGATCAGTCAAGTAATGGCAGTTATACGCTCATCCTACCGTCCGGGCCCCATAAGTCCGTCCGTCGATGCATCAAGAAAACCGAATACGTGACCCTATAGTATTACCTCAGAACAATACACGAATATAATAGAGCACTGACCTCGTATCACTCGGGACGTAAAATGGTGCACGTCCTTTGTTCGGAAGGGTCGTTGCCACTTTGGATAAGCTATAATATCGAGGTGTAAAGACAAAAGGCAAGAGGGTGTGATAAAACGCACCGGCCGTTCAAGGGACTGAGGTTCAACGCAGTTAGTACCTTCCATGTCCAGAAATTGTATAACTCACACAGATGGATACAGCCGCAAAGTTTCTAAGCAGATATTATCAGAAATGGATTCGATAAAATCGCTGACAACCGTACCGTTCAGGAATGCTCGCAGATATTTCATATCGCGAACGTCCTCATACGTGGGTGTCCTTGTACCAACTTTCTCCAGGATCTCCGAGCGTAAGCGGGTAGCCATTTCTGGATGTTCACACATCATGTACACCGCGAAAGTCAAAAGAGAAGCCGTCTACGTGGACATTATCCATAAGTTTATTTGAACAAAGCGACGTCGAGGAGCGTACAGTGTCTCGACCAGCGACCAAGATGTTCGTGAGTTCGTCTTGAATGACCTTAGTATCTATAGGCATCATTGTCAGCAATTCTCATCCTTGGATGGGAGGAAACGACACATACCATCGGTATTCTCCACAAGACGAGCCAACAAGGACATCCCCTCATCGACGTCCTTCTCATAACCTATCCTGTTATCACCCTTGGTCTTTCTATTGAGCGCCTCGGCGAGCAGAGGCTCGACGAACTCATTAACAACTTGTCGATGAGGTTTCACCGCGTCAGTCCAAAATTCAAAGAGCGGCCAGTACTGCCCTCTTTGGAGACGAAGTGCACTATTCTCTTGTGCCGCTGCGAATGCCTTGACAAAGGTATTAGACGGGTGGTTGACAAAGTGAGGGTTATCAGCAAGCGGAGACCCAGCCGGGTAAGGGAGACCCGCGGATGTCGAGTTCACATCCTTTCCAAAGAGATATTCAGTAGCGGAGTCCAGGGTAAAGCGAGCAACGACGTCCTATCGTTGTTATGAGAAGGTTGTTGTACAGATAGATGTTTCAAAGTACTCACCTGAAAATCGATCGGATATCCCTCTCTTAACCTTGATTTGATTTGAGAGATGGTACTGATGGCGTGTCTCTCGAAGTTGTCAAAGTCGGAAATTCGGTCCTTGTTGAACAGGGGCCTCGTCATTGTGCGATGAAATCTGGTGAGACGTTCAGCACAAGTAGACTTTTACCTGTTATACACTCACTTCCAAATATCATCTTTTTGTACGAACTGAATGTTCAGAATGTGGCACTAAATGTATGAAAAGCTCCCACCATCTGAATTGAAAACGCCGGCACCAAGAAGAGACTCCGCAGCAACGTAGAAGTGATGGCCTAAAGTTCAAAGCCGATAAGCGAATAGTAAATTTGAACTGGGTAGCAACGACAAACCTTTTTCAAAGTCTTGAAATTGAGTCGCTAGGATGGCCTGAACGTATTGATCAGGGGAATACGGTTGAGGTGATTAATTCGTAACGTACTTTGATGTGCTCCGGTTCAGTAGTCAATACCTCGGGTACCCGTCAGAATGAGCGGCGCAAACAGGACCACAACGTAGACTCACGCGTCTATCCGAAAAAGTGCTGAGAGTAAAGGTATTCCCATATTGCTCACTCCACTTCTGGAATGCTTCACCTAATTGTAACCCGTTCATTAGCTAGAAGCACTCCGCAGTATCCGTACGCAAACGCACTCGGGTATCCATTCCGAAAACCTTGTACCAGTTGTCGTAAGATGGAGAAACTGCTTCCCCGAACGCTTGGTATCATGATGGCGCCTCGCGCAGTGGCATGCCTTTCGATAGTAAAGTTCGTGAAGGAGTTGCGAACCACCGTAAAGATAAATTGTAAAGCCAAAGGGGCGACAAAGGAAAACCATAAAGGAAGACTGACACCGGCTAAGAGCTGCAAAGCCCAGAAAGTCGAAGACGGGATGAGAACGACGGAGAACAGCACGCGGGAAGAGAAAACAAAGCCAGGTGGTAGAGAGCTGATAGTCATGATGGGCGAGCACAGAACAGAACAGTGACCAGTCTCCTTAGATATACTGGTGGCGGATAGTACAACCTGGCTACCGTCAATCATGGGAATACTGAGAGTCATTGAAAGTGACTGAATGCATCAAAGCACGGCTAATATCCTTCCGGATCCGAGCAGCCGTCCTTTTCTTGCTTCTATCTGCATTCCGGATTCTCGTCATGAGCGGGGGTACAGTGGGAAAAGCTAGTTTCCGGCTTTAAGCAATACCGAATTCCGGTTAGTCGTCACAGGCAGTTGGTCCAAAACACTGTTGTAATGACAAATGCCGTGCACCATAGTGGTAACCGGAAGTCAGCATTTTTGGGTGCCAGACTGCAGGTTCTCTACGGCCTTCTTATTACATTGCCGGGCTTCTATTAGAGCACTCCCTGCTGAAATCTGGGTGACTCGTGAGTGGTTGGAGGATTATCGCTTATCCTAATAAACACCTGTCTTGAAAAGGTCCACCTTTCCACCAGAAAACTGAGAAAAGAAATGGTCACTAGACGAAAATCAATGAGACAAGAGCAGATGGTGATTGTCAATGTCGTTGTCATTGTCAACGAACGACGCGTCCAGTCACGTGCACTTGTTACCCTCAAATTCTTGCCGCCACAAGTTACAACTGTATCCTCGGCGAGTAGTCGACTCTAGCAGTATAATTTTTGGCTATCAGTAAGCGAAAAAAAATATACGATTAAAATATACCCTCTATGATTGTTTGCCTTGCCAATAATCACTTTTTCGTCTCAAGGGAATCAATACGCAAAGAAACGCCGGTAATTCCTGTAATGCAAAGCCAAAGGTCGGTCTGGTCGGTCGCTGATTCCGGACCGACCAATTTATAAACAAACACCACAAGCGCCACAAATCAACAACTTCTTCGCTCACACAATGGACCTAGCAACGGCGTCGCAACAGGCTCCGCGGGCGTACATACGAGGATGCGCTATACCTGTGGACTACAAGATGCCTGATCTAGCCTTGGTTCGCGACCAAGCAGCGAAAGGTGAATTCTTCGTTGTCTAATTTCTTTGCCTTGTCTGACGGATGTCAACGAACAGTTGCTGAAGTCGTGCGGGCTCCGATACCGTCTCTATTTTTTGCTCAAAACACTCGAGGCGTGGCCATAGGCCCCATTCCACTGGCATTGTGGTACAACTTTGAGCTTCCTCAACTCTTTATGTTTAGCTATTTCTGCGCTGTCGAGGACGGTAAATTTTCATTACACTTCCAGATATATACGTCTTATCAGTTACGTAACAGTTCCGGAAGATATTCTGCCGCAATGTGTTTGGGCTCTCGACTGGACGATTCGTATGTTTCTGGAAGCTTCAGACGAGCAATTGAAAACATTCGCACATATCGCGCCACAAGGGCAAGGTGGTGGTATAACCGCGGATATGGAGCGCTATGCCTCGGTGAAGCGCCTCCACTGCAGAAGGCAATTTTTTTCATGTACTGACCAGTGATTGCATAGCTTCAAATTTGCCGATGCAAGCTGGCAGAACACCTACTGTGAGTAGTTCCGCCGCGTGACTACAAAGTCCTTCACCTGGTTCCTTTACAATAAACTCCTAGTACACCTCAAATGAACCAACCGCTGGAAGCTCTACGCCATATTCAATGTGCCATGGAGCTAGATCAGAAACGCTATGGAAAGTCCGCCGATATCTTCGTGGTAAACCCGTACGTTGCCGCAATCGTAGCCTCCTCGCCTCATGTTGATCGTCGCTTGACAGGGGGTTATACGCTTCGTTTGCTGTATGCCTCGCGCGCGCAAGGTCGGATGATTTACGAGCGAAAGCAATGCTATCCCATGTGATGAACGACATAACGTTCGAGGCAAGTTTTCGAACTATATTTCATCGCGTCGAAGCGAAAGTCTATCTCGCCCGAGTCCTACGGAGACTCAGGGAAGACTCAGAGGCTCACAAGCTGTATGTTTATTGTTCGTGGCCTCTACTAGTATTGTCTCATAAGACCTTTAGGGAGGAATGGTTGGTCAAATGGTTCAAGAAGCATCCGCATGAATTTGCTAATGCCGTCTTGTTACAAATGTTCACTACCGACATTGACCCTGGTGTGGATCCGGTTTTCACGGGCCTTGGTGGAACGAAATGGTTGAGTCATAGGAAGGCGACCGCGAAGACCCTAATGCGTCAGGCTAAGAATTGCCGAAACTGTCGCGCTTGCGAACCGCAAGTAAAATTGTCGCTATGCTCCAAATGTCAGCATACTTATTACTGGTGAGTGATTCTTGCTTGCTTCCTTCCCAAATATTCAATCCTGAAATTATTGAAGTTCCCGAGACTGCCAGAAAATGAACTGGCGCTACCACAAGTATATCTTCATTATATGCGCTTTAAGAATGTGCTTACACTATATCTGAATAATTCAGGACATATTGCAGGTGAATGCATTGGCTTGATCGTCAGATATATTGTCAGATGTTAATAAGAGTTTCAGGGAGGATGCCGAACACGGCAAAAAAATAGCAGAGGTCGAGAGGATCAGCATTTCCGCGGCGCAACAATTACGAGACTGGCAGGATTACAGAGATAATCCCAGGCCGGAAACGATAGAGTGCTTCGCTCATGCTCTTGGGATTGCGCGCGATGCATCACGAGGCCGGACGCACATCATATATCAGGAAGTCGAGTACGTTCCATCAGTAAAGAATCGGCTCGACAAATTCAGGTCCACAAGAGTCGGGGTTTTCAAACTGGATGATGTCTGGCAGGATCTTGAATCCAGAATGGGCCTCGGACCAGGCAAAGGGAAGGTGTATGTCCGCGAGATGCTTGAAGAATTTGATTTTGAACCTGTGAAAGGGCGGGTCGGAGGACCGCCCATTCCTCTCTTCAACTTAATGTTCTCGGCCAAAAACACCCTCCCAATCTATCTTGGAATGAGTGCGTTGTTTTCTCTCCCCAAAAGGTTTCTTACGATGTTATTTCCCACATTCAGGCCGGATTTCACAACAGAAGCTAGTATTCATGCGACCGAACCCGGACTGGAGACGGGCTCTGAATATGAAAGATGATGAACCTCCTGCTCACTTCAAGTTAAGCGGTGGCAAGATTCAAGATGCAGAATTTATCTTCTGAAGGTATGATTCGCACCGTAATTATCTACTAGACATGGATGGCTAACGTTGCAAGCAGACATGCCATGGTATACGGAGGACGGCGAACTGGACAGCTAATCCTACGTGACATATATCAGAGTTACAGTGATAGACCAAGTAGTGTGAAAAGTGAAGTGATCGTGTCTATTGGAAGTTCGAGAAATACACACTGCTTCCTCAATCGTATCTCAGAAACCCGAGTTCTCTGCCAAGATACTTTCCCTTCAAGCGACCAGGACTAATCATAGCCTCGAAAAGCATTTCTTCTAACCAACCCGTCAGCATGCGGAAGGGATCCAGTATCGCGCGAAGCTTCTCCATCTCGGTACCAGTCCCTGCAAAATTCAAGATCACACGTTCTTGCTCACGCAAGGACTGCTCCAGGGAAGATACCTCCAGAACAGCATCATCGAGGAGACTGCGAAAGCCTTGTGGACGATCCACAGTGACGCTTCGCTGATATTCCTGGTACAGGATTTTAGCGTGACGCTGTGGTGAGCCCATTGTAAGAATTATGAACCTTGCGGAGAGGTGAATGATCTGGTCCATCGCGTCAATCAGTGGTGTATAGCTCCTGTAAAGGGAACAATGGGTTTACATAATTGCTTTTGAGAGGGAAGGACATACTGGGTAGGAGGGTTACCGATAATCGCCTCAATTTCAACGGGTTCCCCCCTTTGTAGACTATCTAGCGGCTCAAGACTAGGATTTGGTAAGAAATCGCGTCACCGTGGAGAAAGGAACCTGACGTACCTGCCCCCGTCTCTTTGATTCTTCTGTTTATAACTCTCCCGTCGTTTTTGGTTGATCACATCGCGACGCCTACAGACAAATGCCTAAGCAAGGGGACAATACACGTAAAATCGTCGTACTTTGCATAGCTGCGACGACTGCAAGCATTATGCGCGGCTCGACGACGGTCCTCAGTGGCATCCATATGCAAAGGGGAAGACGAGTATGCTTTTGGGTGGCCAGAAACCGTAAAAAGTGCTCCAAGAAGCGAGAAGCGAAATACATATCTACGGCAAAATATATAGTTGCTAGACCACAGGACGTGTGTGTACAACTCAGTACTTGCACCTGTACACAGCTCAGGACTGTATTATGTAAAATGGCAAACAATGAGCGCTCAGTGCCAGACGTCGGATCAAAAGAACCTTTAGTATAGTGAGCCAAAACGTATAATCCCTTAGGCTCTGTTGCTGTGCAACTGATTAGCTCTCCGCCAAAGAGTAGTCGCAAGAAATGCGAAGGTAAGCACACAGGGAGGGGTAAGCAGTGATGCAAAGGAAGAGGACAAATTGAAAGCCATCATAATAATTAGAATGTTCGTCAATGCCGCAACTTAACCTTCGTGCAGTGATTGTGCTCCCTCATTATGCGATTGTGTCCTCGATTAGAGTATGTACCCGCCTTGTTCAGATATTCGTACTGAGTTACCAAGGAACTAGGGCCAGGCATGGAAAAGGGAGATGCAGACGAGCGTATTGATTCCACATTGGCGGTGATCCTGTTGACGGATAAGTTCAAAATTTACTTCTATTGATGGGTTGCGCAGGTGGAGATGACTATCAATTTACAAATGACAATTCTTGTGCGACTTGAAGGTACAAGCATGCATCCGCGTCTTGGGTGACTATAACTATAAATTCCTGTCGGGTTTCCCAGCTTCATCACCCAGCCTTTTGCTTGTTTGTCGTATCACATTCTCCTCGCGATTGATCGGGAGCGTGAAGGGCGAGATGACCACCTATGCAAGGAGAACTTCAAAGTGGAGTTCGACTAAGGAGATGGTCAGCATAAACAACATTACAAAGAGGTGTGGTACACATACGTCGATTCTTTGTGCCAGGCAGAAGAGTTATGGACTGCGCACAAGACATTATTGCAGAAACGCGGGGGCGCCGACGTACTAATGATCCCGGTGGTGATGATGGAAGGGGTATATGCTGGGGCATCAAGGGTGTCATCATGCTCACTTTCTTCGTCAAAATCGACTGGGAATGAGGGCTGGTGGTAGAGTAGAAGAGGGAGGTCCTGTGTCCACGAAGTAGACACCAAGGCGCGGAGATGCGAAGCTAGCACTATCCCGCTCGGACAGCTATCGTGGTAGTCTGAGCGCGAATCACAGATTCTGGTTGCCCACTCGAGGAGGGGGCACCCCGAGGCAATTGTTCTTGTTGTCTGTGCAAGGGCAATCGGCATCTCTGCCATGTCGACCCTTTTGTCCTTGATTTTCTACCAATCACGATTTCCACTCAGTTGGCCGTAAACTTGAAATCTTTCGGAGGAACGAGTGCGATGAACAGGAGACAAGGAAAGCGATCGACCTTGGACGTTTGGTGGGAAGATAGTGCACATTCGGGAACTGTCTCCTTGCTTCTCGATAGTGGGGCCGTGCCGTGAAGCTTCTGCATATTCTCAGCTGTGATGGTGGAGCAGTGGACGTCGAGTTTTGCGGGAAGGGTGCATAGTCAACTGCTTGAAGTGGATGTAAGAATCGTCCTTTACAGAAGGGGTAGCGTAACGGGACTAGGCAAGATCTGGTACAGCGAAGACCGCTCGATGACACGATGCCTTGAGAGGAAGGCCCAAGGACTTATATCTCTCTCTGTCCGAGGACAGAATGAGGGCTTCATTGTTCAGATTGAATGTGGCTATCCTGTTGCTTGAAACAATAACTTCGCTTAGGTTACGGGAAAATATTGGAGCACCATTCGGAACTATTGAAAATGTTCTATGTAAGAGACTATTGATCAAATGA